>BLSH010173888.1:6504-35364 GCA_018402905.1 Glandirana rugosa | reverse complement strand
GTGACCATAGAAGCGGGGGACCATACAGAACATGTGAGGGGACCTGAGAGGGGGGTGACCATAGAAGCGGGGGACCATACAGAACATGTGAGGGGACTTGAGAGGGGGGTGACCATAGAAGCTGGGGACCATACAGAACATGTGGGGGGACCTGAGAGGGGGTTACCAGAGAAGCAGGGGACCATACAGAACATGTGGGGGGACCTGAGGGGGGGGTGACCATAGAAGCGGGGGACCATACAGAGCATGTGGGGGGACCTGAGAGGGGGGGTGACCAGAGAAGCCCCGACAAATTGCCCGCGAAAAACCTTATTTTCTGGCAGTGCCCCTCCCGAGACTAGGCTCTGGATCCGCCCCTGGCTCAGGTAAGACTAAAGTGGCGATGGGCAAAAGGGGGGTAATGCAGCACAGAAGTTTTTTTACCTTAATGAATAGAATGCATTAAGGTAAAAAACCTTAAGGCTTTAGAGACACTTTAACTGTTTTCTGTATCATTGGTGTTGTGTCATACTATATCTCTTTTGCCAATTTGAGTACTACTTATACATCCGCAATAAATATTCCCCACCCAGCTAGGTGTTTCAGAGTGTGTGGTGCTATTTGCAGAGTTTTGGGCACAGGAACAGGGGACCCAAGAGACAGCGGCCCCTTAGAAAGTAAGTGCCATGCTTATTTGGCATAAAGGGCAACTCCACTTTTCGTTGGAAAAAAATAGCAAATAAAAAAAATAATATAACCTATACAATTGCTACACAAGTCATATTTTAATTGAAAGTTAAAAAAAAAATGACCATTCCTTTTCAGTCTGCAGCTCTGTAATTTTCTGCAATGCAATATGGCTACCTGGATGCGTTCTGTACACAGATAGTATATGGAATGCCTCCAGAAATGTAATTTCCTGTTTGTGTGATTGGCTTACTGATTTTCACAGAAGTCTGCACTAAGATACAAGTCAGATTTTAGGAATCCCCTGCAAAATAAATATCATTTTTGGTGAGATACTCCCAAAGGGAAATCGCGTCTAAAGGGATGCCGACCCTGCCACTTTCCTCAATAGAGCCCTGCAGGTGCAGCAACTGATTGAGACTTATAATGTCACTCCCATTCACATTCACTTTTGCACATGGACACAGACAAATAAGCAGCTATTTATTCAGAATAACAACAGGTAGGAATCTGCAGCAATGTTTGTTAAAATCCTTGCAATGTACATAGATCATCCAGAGTGGAATGTTTTTTTCTTGACAAAATTGCAGATATTCTTTGTAACTCCTTCATTCGGCTTATCTCCCAGTGATCCCATCATTCAGAAATGGGTTTGAAAAAACAATTTTTAAAATAAATGTTCAACTCCCTACGCACTTGTCCCTTACCAGTGCCTCTTCTTGGAGTGAAGATCAGTGATCCATGGTTGCAGTCTTTGCCCGCTGCTGACCAGTTCCTCATAGTGACATCATTACGCCCCTGAAGTCCTCTGGGTCCTGAGAGTACCCAGCCACTGCACTGAGAATAGGAATTGTCTCTGTCACCCAGATGGCGGAATTCCCACTTTGTAGTGAGAAAGATAAGAGACCTGGAACGTGTCCTGTCATGTGACCATGGATTTCAGTATTTTGGGCTTTAAGATTTAGTTTTGTTTTCTGGCTGCAGAACCTATGTAGAGGAGGGTGGTGGGTATTGTTTGGCGCAAAGATTTAGCCATTCAGGTTAAAGCAACAGGTTTTCTTTAATAACACCATCCTCAGCATCATGTACTCTCCTTTCTCTTGTTCTCCTGCTGCCCCATTTAACTTCCAGTAGCAAAGAAGGCAAGCCATGTACAAACATCATGGAAAGAAGAAAAGGAGACTTTGAGGTGCTATACATAATCCCAAGAACTAAAGGCATGTGACCTTGATTTATAAAACTTACAAAAAATTGTTATAGACACATAATTCAAAAACATTTCATAAAAACAAATAAAGTGTAAAGTATAGCTATCCCATCCCAGATAAGGTACTTCCTGCCAAGCGATACATACATCATGTTGAACAAATCCACAAATTGTGTAACTATATAAAGGATTGATGTAAGATTAGGGCAATAACGCAGAAAGGTTATCGTAGGTCCCACCGCGTTTCACCATTTTAGTGCTTCATCAGGAGACCCTAATGTAGCAGGAAATGTAGACCCTAATGTAGCAGGATCATATACCTACCTTTCTATGGTTTTCCTGCCACCCCATTAAGCTTCCAGCAGTGAGGAAGAGAAGCCATGTACAAACTTCAACTTGCTCTCCACCCCAATGTGACAGCACTGGGCCAATCCCCAAACAAAGAGAGAGAGTATGACACCACCCCTAATCCATCATCTAGGGGGGGTGACTAATGTAGTGTCACCAGGACCCTAACAGGAATTACTAGTCAGGTGATTCTTGATAGGGTCCTGGTGACATAACATTAGGCTCAATTCCCACTAATGTGTTTCTTTATGCTTTTTGCATTTTACAGAAATGCAGGGATTTTTTTTAACATGGGCCCATATGGAACACGTTTACATCAATGCATTTTTGTGCCTCTGCGGTTTTGGAAAGGGCCGAGGACTTTTTTACCCGAAACATGCAGTGTTTTGCATGTTATAGGCTTCAACGGACCCGCATTAAAAACGCAAGTACAGCGTTTTTACCGCGATTTGCGTTGTGCATTTTTTTGCATTTTTTTTTTAGCTGTACATTCACTGTATATAGCTGGTTGCTACGGAGCGGACTGGGAAGCCGACTGCTACATCCTTAACAATCGATGAGTCATTAGTTGTCAGTTGAATGTAGAAAGAAGAAATGCCGGCAAAAAAAAAATTGTGAAAAAAAACAGCGGGGTCACCCCCAGCTCCATACCAGGCCCTTCGGGTCTAGTATGGATTCGGGGGGGGGGGGCCCCCACGCCAAACTTTGAAAAAAAATTGCATGGGGTCCCCCCCAAAATCCATACCAGACCCTTATCCGAGCATGCAGCCTGGCTGGTTAGGAAAGGGATGGGACAAGCAAGCGCCCCCCCCCCCCCCTCCCGAACCATACCAGGCTGCATGACCTCAACATGTTGATGGGGACAAGGGCCTCTTCCCGACAACCGTGGCTGGCGATTGTCGAGGTCTGTGGGCGTGGGGGCTTATCAGAATGGGGCCCCCAGATCCCAGCCTCCAGCCCTATGTGAATGAGTATGGGGTACATTGTACCCCTACCCATTCACCAAAAAAACGTAGTGCAGTGTGACAAAAGACTAGACAGTTTTTGACAAGTCCTTTATTAAAAATGTCTTCTTCTTCTTCCCCCACTTCTTCCTCCTCTGGGCTTCTCCTTCTCCCACTTTCTCCTCCGGGCTTCTCCTTCTCCCTCTTTCTGTCTTCTCATTCTCCCGCTTCTTCATCCGGTCTTCTTTGTCGTGTGTTCTCCCTCCACCGCCAAGGACCCTCCTCCAATGCTGTGTCCCACTGATCTGGCCGCACCGATGTCAAGCATTTCTTAGATAACTATGGGGCATAGCCATCGGATGATGTCATCCTGTGACCCTGCCCCCTTGTGACATCATGGACTCACATGACAAAAAAAAGCAAATTGCGGTAAAAAAAAATGTGAAAAGCACTGCAGAAACACTCAAAAGCAACATGCATAGATGTGAATCGAGCCTTAGCCACCCCGTAGATGATGGATTAGAGGTGGTGTCATGTGGGTGTATTCTTTTGACAACGTTGTCATGTTTTTAATATACAGGTGGAGGGATACGGTGTGATTTGTGTAATTGACATGTTTTTTACCAATTAAGCCAAAATTGATTTCTAAAGCCACTGCTACTAGTCAGCTACTGTACTGTATGTCTGGGAGCATACTCTTCTTAGTTTGTTTTCCCCAATTTGTTCTAATTTAAGGTTCGGCTGCGGAGACCACACCTACATGGTGAGCTGGCGTGAAATTTTCAACTAGCCTAGTAAGTGACATATTTTTCTGTCTTTTCCTGCAGTATTCAAAGAGAACCTGTTGCTTAGTCCTGTATGTATATAGCTAGATAAAGTACCATAAAGTGGCAAGTTGTATCTCTGTTGAGTTGAGTCCCACAAGCTTTCAAAAAAAGGTGACAAATATCTCTAATATTCACAAAACAAATCCTCGGTCACGACTCCTAATGTGATAAATAACACACAGATAATCTAATTAAAAGGGAACAGCAAGTCAAAGAAATGCAGCATCTGTTTCTCCAGCTGACAAGACACCCACTGCTCCATTGGCAGGATTTAGTGAAAGTTTCTGTGCAAGAATTTAAAAAATGCCACTGTATACTTTCAATTATGTTTAAACTGATGATGTGCCTCTGTCACAGCATATTGCTGAAGTACGGTGTAGTTTGTTAGTTACTATAACAGCTTTTCACAACTATTTTACCCCAGAAGAACCCACAAAACAATTTCCAGTTATAGGAGAACCTTTACTAAAACCCGCTTATCTGGGGTCAATGGGAAATACCGGCCTTAGATTGGTAGTCAGTAAGAAGAATGCAACCCTTATAATGGTGGTCAGAAGGCCATCCTTACAGACAACTAAAAAGATAATTGATATCAAGCTGGTGGCTCTGCCAAGTGGTATTGGCCCCAGAACCAGAGGCGTAACTAGAACCTTCAGGGCCCCGGTGCAATAAATTATGACGAGCCCCCTGACCCCTGGCCAGGGCCCTTGCCTCTTCCAGCTGATCCTGAGGCCCTTTACTCCCGTTGCGAGTCCCTTTATTACGGTACCGCAGCGGGGCCCTTTCACAAGTTCTGTAGCGGACCCCCTTTCTGCCATCTTCAGGCCTCCCCATGGTGGTGAAATGCCAGACCCCGGTCACAATTGCAACCTTTGCAATCTTGATAGTTCCCTCACTGGTGTCAGTAATTTTTAATTTTTATTTACATTTTATTATTTTTTTTACCATTTCATTTTATTGCTTTTACAATTTTATTTTTACAATTTTTTGCATTTTTTTTAGGAGCCCTGTTGGGGGGCTTTGATGAGATATCTGGGGGTCTAAACAAACCTCAGCTCTCAATTTCCATCTGTGTAGCCTCAGATGCACAGAATGAATGGACAGGAATAGCTGGGCACCAAGCCTCCCATTCATTCAGAAACGTAAGTATAGTAAAATCAGTTTATTATGCTTCAGTTATGAATGAACCAATTGGTACCAATCACTGACTGTTCATTCAGAAAAGGAAAGATCGGTAAATTAAAAATTTACCGACCCGTTCCCATCTCTCCATCTTCTACAGCAGCTGGCAGGAGAGAGGAGGGGGGAAGACAGCAGCTGGGGGGCATGGAAGCACACAGCAGAAGAGACAAGTAAACTGGATAGAGGAAAATGGAGGAGAATGGTTCATCTAAATGCCACCCCCGCTATCCCTCCTATCCAGGTGTACAAGGGAGGCACATGGGTCCCCTGGACCATGGGGCCCGGTTGCAATTGCATCCCCTGCAACCCCTATCGTTACGCCCCTGCCCAGAACTAAGAAGACACCATCAGATAGGAGGTCAATCAGCAACAGTTCAAGGAACCCCTAGCGGCCCCGAAGGATCCATCGGGTTCCACATAAGCTTGGTTTAGAATAACTAGTCTATAATAATAGAAAGCATAAATGGAGCCACGAAGAAGGGTGAAAACTTAGTTCTATGCCATTTGCTCTCTCACTTTCTGAGACAAAGCTTCACCTTGCCTCTTGATAAGAACTCTATTGGCAATGTTATTAGCATTCCCCACTTTGTGTACTGGTATGGCACAGAGCCAAGGACAGGCTTTTTCATAGAACACAGAGAGACCCTATGCCTTAATTGGGCTACATAACCAAGAGGAAGGGATATAGAGGTAGTTTAAAGCAGTGTTTCTCAATTCCAGTCCTCAAGGCACCCCAACAGGTCATGTTTTCAGGCTTTTCATTATTTTGCACAGGTGATTTGATCAGTTTCACTGCCTTAATAATTGCCACAGCTGTTTCATCTGAGAGAAATCCTGAAAACATGAGCTGTTGGTGTGCCTTGAGGAATGGATTTGAGAAACACTGGTTTAAAGTGTCACTAAACCCACATCATAAAAAAACTATTAATTAATGGTGTATTAAATGCTGTACATACTCACTCAGTCACTATGAGATTTGTTTTCTGTATTCTGCAAAAAAAAACATGGCTGATCCTGCTGCTCTCTATCTCCCCCTTCTGCCCATGTCCCCAATTCAGCTAGAGATTTTGCAGCTGTGGTGGCAGCTCTGCACATGCTCAGTTTTCAGTGAGTTTCTATGCTGAGAATTTTCTTCCTATCACATCTGAGCAGCCCATTTTACTATAGAGTCACACGTGTGGGAGTATACACAGTAGTAGATGACAGCCCACCCACTCCCTCATACTCCATGTGCACTAAGCAGCTAAACACAATGGGGCCTGGATATTACATGTAAATTAATGGAGGCTTCGCCTCCCTCTTATTCTAAGGCACGGGCTGGAGGGGTGTGACACAGCCTGTAACTGGCAGAAATCCGCCCACAAGAAATTGTAAAAAAATAACAAAGATTTGATTTCAAATATACAGTATATTTGTATGTTAATTTAAACCCTATTGATATTAATTATTCATTTTTACTCTGTATTCCAAAGGCTGTATTTTTTTATTTTGAACATGTGACCAGACTAGAGGCTCCTTCTATTTATGTTTCCCTGTAGACAGGCTGGGAAAGATCTGGGTCATGTGACAGCTGTATATATTGATTAGGGAAAAGGTACTTGATTTTTCTTAATGAAAATATTTCCAAAATAATCATTCACATACAGAAATAGAAGGAACAATGTACATTAAACAGTGTGTGTTTAGTATCACTTTAAGGAGCACTGAGGCCAGTGTGTGCTGGGTGAGCAGAACACTGCAAGAACTAGGTGGCAAATGGGCCAGCTCTCGGAGGATTATAATAAGATGAATCAGCAGATTCCAGTGCTGGTATTTCCAGCACAGTACGGGTTCATCTTTGGCCCAAAGGAAAGTATGAAAACAAGGTATTAAAGCGGTATTAAACCAAAAACCAAAATTGGAACTTATTACAGCTTATTTATCCTTAGATGAGGGGCTGCGGAACTTCGTCCTTTGTTGTTGCTGTATTATCCTTCTGCATTGTGGACAGGGTTAAACTGCATTTTCATTAACGCAGAAGTGCAGCAGCCTCTTTTAAAGCGATATTAAATCCCAAACCAAAAAAGTAATATATTGCAGCTTACCTATCATTAGACGTGGTGGCTGCTTTCTTTTTTTTTAGGGCTTTTCTCCCTCTGTTTTTACCTGGTGATCTGGCCAGTAGCACACCTCCTGTATTAGAGTGCCCACACTCTGCATGAATGAGCACAAGGGACAATTTTGGACAGCCACATTGCCAGTCTGGGCGGTGTGCTTTTAACCTCCCACAAGAGGTTAAAACAGGGTTAAAAGTGCCCACTCTCCGCACTTCCGAGGCATTGTACAGCTACTTCGGGAGCGCTACCCCATTGTTTTCAATGGGCAGGGGCGGTGGAGGAGCGGTATATTACCGCTCACCGCACCGCTCCAAAGATGCAGCTTGCAGGACTTTTTGTAACGTCCTGCAAGCGCACTGCCCCAATGTAAAAGCACTCTGGCTTTCACATTGGGGTGGATGGGGAGTGACTTTTGAGGCTTTTTAGCTAAATAGCGCCTGTAAAGTGCCTCAGTGTGAAAGGTGTCTAAGGCATGTGTGGAGCACTTTAAAAAGCAGTTCAAAAATGCCCCTGCCCATTGAAATGAATGGGCAGCGCTTCCAAAGCACCTTAAAAGCGCTTCAAAAGTGCCACAAAATGGCTCTCTTTTAGGATTTTTTAAGGTCATGTCACGTGACCTTAAAAAAAGTGCACCACTAGCGCCTTAAAAGTGCTGCAACAGCCTGTGCTAAAACGCTGCTAAAGCACCGCAAAAACGACCAGCGTTTTAATGGCTGTTTTGCAGCTCCTCAGTGTGAAAGGGGTCTTACAGCAAACTGTTTTTTTCTTTTGGAATAAAGGTTTTACATAAATGAATAAATGGTGATCATTGTAAGCACCCCATCAGTGTTAAATGGTTTGTCTTAACACTTTAACTGCTACATCTGCAAGACAGCTTGTTCTTTTGAAAAACAACAGACTTACTGGCCAGATCACCCGGTGAAAATAAGAGAAGGAAAGCCTAAAAAACAAAACTAATACAGCCATCACATCTAAGAATTGGTAAGCTGCAAAATAATAAAAGTTTGTTTTGGGGCTTATTATCAGTTTAAGGTTACAGGAAAGGTGTGAAGATTATTGTTAAGGGTTACTGGGAAATGTAGTGTTGGGAATTACAGGTACTGTTTAGTGTGAGGATTAGTGTTAAGGTTACAGGAAAGTTTAGTGTATGAATTAATGATATTGTTACAGTTAAAGTGGTTGTAAAGGCAGGTTTTTTATCTTAATACATTTTACGCATTAAAATAAAAAGCCTTCCGTGTGCAGCAGCCCCCCTCCGCCCCTCTAACACTTACCTGAGGTCGCTCTCTGTCCAGTGATGTCCACGAGTGTCTCAGCCATCCAAGATTCTCCTTTCTGATTGGCTGAGACACAGCAGCTCCGCTGCTGTCAATCAAAGTCGGCTAGCCAATCAGGGAAGATAGGGGCGGGGCCGGGGCTCCATGTCTGAATGGACACAGGGAGCTCTGACTCGGTGAGCACTCGACGGGAGGGAGGGGCCAGAGAGAGGGATCCGAGAAGAGGAGGATCTGGGCTGCTCTGTGCAAAACCACTGCAGAGAGCAGGTAAGTATGACATGTTTATTATTTTTATTGGAATAAGTACGAGCCTTTACAATCACTTTAAAATGATTCCAAAGCCTCACACATATCTGGTGAAGTGATTAGGTTCAGGTGATAAGAACAAATCCTTCTACATAAGTTGTATCTAATTATCTGCCGTATTCTCTTCCATTCAAGGTGCTGCATTTTTAAAGCTTGTCTGAGAGTTCAGAAAAAAAGGGGGCAGAGAGCTTAAAATTATACTCTACAGAGCTCAGTGAAGAGAGCTGATTGGAGGGAAGAAACGCACCCCCCTCCACACCACTCAGAGGAACAGAGCTGAGGCTCTCAAACAGCTGGAGGTCCCTCCCCTGTCACCTTTTTTCTCTTGGTGTCCGGAAAACTTGTCAGAAGTGACTCATGAAGACAGCAGAGAAATGAGGCAGCAGACAGAAATGACATGCATCGCTCTGGATTGAGACAAGTACACACTATAGAGGGATATGCGTTGTTCATATTGCATTTCTGAGGCTTACAATTCCTTTAAGGTTCATGTGAGGATGAGTGTTGGGGGTACAGGAGAAGCATGTGTGACACTTAATGCTGAAAGGTTAATTCACCTTTTCAGAAAAAAAGGTGAACAAACACCTTACACCCTTCCCATCCCCACGGGCCAAGCTGTACTTATCTCCATAGGTGATGAGCTGTCAGTGCCCATGAGAGGTCCCTGCTCTACTCCCTCTTTTTTCAGCAGTGCTTCTGGGACAGATCAGAATGATGCTCTGTGCTGGTGCTGACCAATCAAAATAGCTCTGATCCGTTGTGGAAGCGCTACAGAGATAAGGGGGCTAGGGGTTCCTTGGACTATGACTGATTGACCCCCCCGGAGGTAAGTAGAGTGGATACTGGGGAGTAAGTGGAATGGGGAGGGTTGTAAGGTTTTAGTTCACCTTCTTCTGAAAAGGTGAGCTTACACTTTAATTTAGGTTAGTTTTAGGGTTACACGGAGGGTGAGTGTGGGACCTTTTGGTAGGACTTTGCATGAAGAGCTCTGCATCAAAAACAGCCATAGTCAATCTTCCAACACTAAAGCTAATGCATTGGCATTGAAGGTAGACTGCGGAAGCAGGGATGATGCTGCCAAGCTGCAGTGTACCAGATCCGTCAGCCTGCAGGCATCTGCTTTCCTTCTGATTATGCCAGAGCTCCCTCCACACTAGAGCAGAGGACCAGTCATCCATTAGCCTGTCAGCAGATCATTTATTAGTCACTTATAGAAGGGGGCTCTGATAGTTCAATTGGGTTGGCAGGGGTTGAATCCATGCCACCTGCCCTGGCATAAAAGTACTCCATCCGTGATTACAGCACAGTCTTTCTCATTAATGTGTGGGTGCTGAGACTGCCAATGCTTCATGAGACTCATTGCAGGTTTTATTGTATAGATGCCATTACTTTCACCATGAACTGTGACGTAATAGAAAATATTACATTTCTCTTCTGACTTGGAATTTGGGATCATCTGCACACACAGCTTCTGAGGCAGCCGTGAGTTGCACTGTGCAGTGATTTCAGGCATCAACCTGTTCTGTACCAGGAATTTCTCAACATATACATCACTAATGATAAAATCTGGAGAAGTTAGAAGTGATCTGAAGGACACAACAAATGGAAGGACTATATACAAAGGGATAGAAAAAGATACCTATTTGGGGGGAACACCCTACCAAACGCATGGTGCTGCTTGTAAGACCAATAGACAAAAAAATGCATATTACAGCGCACACATGACTGCTGCAAAGTACCCTGGTTTAAGCCTGGGTTCACATATGAACCGCATGTGGCTCACAGCAGGGGTCTGGTTCACCGTTTCAGGTCCGATTTCAGCCCGAATTTTGGGCTGAATTCGGACCTGAAATGGACCAAAAGTTGCACAGCGTTTTTGTGAAAAACGCACCGGACCTGCTGCGGAGATATGTGAACCGGCTCCATAGAGAACTGGTCAAAATCTCCTGCTATTGCGAATTGGATGAGGAGATACCGCAGTGGTTTGAACCCAGCCTGAGAGATAGGAGCATTCACTCTGAGGTTAGTGTAGGAAGCCACTGTTAAAATGGGGTACTTTGCAGCAGTCAGTGGGCTTAAGCACTTTATGGCCATTCAGTGTGACCAAACCCAGAGGCGGCTGATGAAGTTTTTGAATGCTGGGGCTCCAGGCCCCGCCCTTCCTTTTGACCCCTCCTACTTCTAAAAAGCCCCGCCCCTTATATAATCCACCCACTCCGTCCCCTGTATTCCACATATTGTGTCAGGAGTATACAGCTCAGCATCACAGGACACAGTATACAGCTCAGCATCACAGGACACAGTATACAGCCCCAGCATCACAGGGCACAGTATACAGCTCAGCATCACAGGACACAGTATACAGCCCCAGCATCACAGGACACAGCATACAGCCCCAGCATCACAGGATACAGTATACAGCTCAGCATCACAGGACACAGTATACAGCTCAGCATCACAGGGCACAGTATACAGCTCAGCATCACAGGATACAGTATACAGCTCAGCATCAGAGGGCACAGTATATAGTAAAACAGGTGGGGGCAGTTATGCAGCCAGTGACACAGGTGGGGCAGTTATGCAGCCAGTGACACAGGTGGGGGCAGTTTGCAGCCAGTGACACAGGTTGGGCAGTTATGTAGCCAGTGACACAGGTGGGGCAGTTTGCAGCCAGTGACACAGGTGGGGCAGTTATGTAGCCATTGACACAGGTGGGGGCAGTTTGCAGCCAGTGACACAGGTGGGGCAGTTATGTAGCCAGTGACACAGGTGGGGCAGTTTACAGCCAGTGACGCAGGTGGGGCAGTTATGTAGCCAGTGACACAGGTGGGACAGTTTGCAGCCAGTGACACAGGAGGGGCAGTTTGCAGCCAGTGACACAGGAGGGGCAGTTTGCAGCCAGTGACACAGGTGGGGGCAGTTTGCAGCCAGTGACACAGGAGGGGCAGTTTGCAGCCAGTGACACAGGAGGGGCAGTTTGCAGCCAGTGACACAGGAGGGGCAGTTTGCAGTCAGTGACACAGGAGGGGCAGTTTGCAGTCAGTGACACAGGAGGGGCAGTTTGCAGCCAGTGACACAGGTGGGGTACATTGCAGAGTCCCCCCTCCCCCGCACTTACCCCATGCAGCAGGCAGGATTATTGCAGAGATTCGGCATGCGAGAGTGCGCTGGGTCTGCAGAGTTCGGCACACGGAGAGCGGCTGTCCCCCCCTCGTCGGTCCCCGGGCGGTCATGGTCTTTGTGGGAGCGGAAGTCACCTCCGCTGTCACAGTGACCCACCCCCGGCCAGGCATCCAATCACCCAGCGGAGGCTCAGGGCAGCCAATCAAGCTATGAGTGTGCGCCTGTTCAGCGCACACTCATAGCTTTTAATGGCCAACCAATAGGCTAACTACTTGGCTGTCATGTGACAGCAAAAAAAAGAAAGTCAATGTACCGGTGCCACCTGCAGGTGGGCGGGGTTGAGTTTTTTTTTTTTTTTTTTTTCTTCCTCTTTTGCCGGCGGGGAGGCAGCGCCCCAGCGCCTCTCCCACACCAGCCGCCGCTGACCAAACCCCCGTATTTTTGCTATATACTTTTAGATGCTTTTAAACAGCCTGGCAGGAGTAAGTATCATGTGTGCGCTGTAATATGCATTTTTTGTCTGTTGGTCTTACAAGCAGCACCATGCATTTGGTAGGGTGTTCCCTCCAAATAGGTATCTTTTTGTATGCTGAGGTCCTGACCAGACCTTTTGGGCTGGAGAACCCCATCCTCCTTAATTACCCTCAATCAGTGTCCATCTGACCCATGGGATGTGTCCCCTGGTCTCCCATAAAAGGAAGCGTTGGCTTCCATGGTTTAAGAGATAGGAGTGTTCACTCCAAGGTTAGTGTAGGAACCCACTGTTAAAACGGGGTACTTTGCAGCAGTCAGTGGGCTTAACCACTTCCCGACCAGCACCGTAAATAGGCGGCGGTCGGGTTTGAGCGGCTCTCCCGGGACATAGCCTGCACCTGTTCCAAAAAAATCGCGCTTGAAAGACCGCTGTTCAAATACCGTGTGACAAAAAGTATTGAAACAATCGCCATTTTATTCTCTAGCGTGTTTGAAAAAATATATATATAATGTTTGGGGGTTCTAAGTAATTCTCTAGCAAAAAAAAATGTTTTTAGCTTGTGACCACCAAATGTAAAAAAGTGGCCCGGTTGGTAAGTGGTTAAGCACTTCATGGCCATTCAGTGTGACCAAACCCCCGTATTTTTGCATTTTTTGCTATATACGTTTAGATGCTTTTAAACAGCCTGGCAGGAGTAAGTATCATTTATACAAAGGGGACTTTGGCAAAGAAAAGACAGTTAAAGTAGAACCCCAGTCTGCAGCAATCTATATTGTTTTACTTCCCCTGTGTGTTTTGCAGCTTTCTTTCCTTATTTTAACATTTATCTAACGCATAAGGAGTCAAAATTAATTTAATCAGTATTATGGTTGCCCTCAAAGGGCCAGTTGTATCTGTATAACTAGATATCCAGAGCACCCCTTACATCAGATTTCAAGGGCCCCCCACCATCAGAAGTCAAGAGTCCCCCACCATCCCTTATATCACAGTGTATCTCCCTTACCTTGTGCTGCTGATGGGGAGAAGCATGGGGCGGAACTGGGAAGCAGATAGTGCAGGGTCTGCAGGAGGACCAGAGGAGGGCAAGAGTCAGCTGCTGGAGTTTGCTGAATGCTGAAACCAGGTGAGGCAGAAACAAGGGGGTGCTGTGGCTGCACAGAGAAGTGCAGGATCTGGTGGAGGAGTTCTGTCCTCTTCTCTACTGCTGACTGCTGAGACAAGGTAGGTGTTAGGAAAAAGAACTATCTCCGGCTGAGATCTGTTGTTTCCGCGGAGGTGCGCACATTTGCGCGCGTGCGCGCGCTCCCGTGCGCGTTCGCGCGCTCCCGTGCGCGCCCGCGTGCGCGCGCGCTCCCGTGCGCGCGCACGCGCCGGAAACAGCGCCAAATGGGCCTATTTAAGCCTGGAGACTGCTGGGACCAAGTGCTGCTCGCTCTACAGCGTTCCCGACCTGTAAGCCCCAGCTCTGGATACCAGTTCCCGTGTTGCTCTGCCTCCTGTTGACCCGGCTTGTCTTGACCTGCTGTCTTCTACCTGCACCGACCCCGGCTACCCACGACCATCCGATTGTCTGTTCCCTTGTACCTCTGCTGCCCGCCCGTTAACAAACCTTGCTTGGACTTCGACTATTCTTTCGCCTGATCCTTTGTACCTTCCTGCCAGCCTGTTGCCGACCCAGCCTGAACGACCATCCTTCTATCTGCACGTCTCCTGGAGCATCGCTACGTCATCGGTGACCCTCCAGCCCTCGTGCCATCCCGCACTCTTGGGCCTCTGTCTCCACTACCAGGGGTCCTTGAATCGGGTGCGCAAGAGCGGTTGTTCCCTGCACAAGACAGACTCCACCGTCAGGTACGTGACAGTAGGGGAGGAGACGAGGGGGGATCTGCAGCTGCAGGAGAGCTGTGAGGATCACATGAAATGGTCTGGTGGGCTGGATTCCGCCTGCGGGTCTTGTGTTTGATACATGTGATCTAAAGTTTTCTACTATGAAAATATAGAATAAAAAGAGGCCAAATGACCATCCTCAGTCTTCTCCTCTTGCAATACTCTTGTCTGTGGAAGAGTCAAATGGAGTCAGCACATTACTGCACATCCCCTCAACAGTGATTGGTGCATAGCAGACACCATGGCTTGCTCAACTTATATTCACAGCTTTGCCTGGTGCATGGTGCTGGCACTGACATAGAGTCAGGGGTCGTAAGGGTCCAAATGGCGACCCAGCTAGTGCTCCAGGAGGCCCATTGGGCCTCCCTGTCACATAAGGTTTTACAGCAGTGCAGAAAAATGCTGGCATGTTGTATTGTTCTGCACTACTCTGCAGGTGAACGTAGAGAAAGCACCCGCAGCAGGGGGAATGCATGGTCAGGAAACGGTGATCTGTGTGGTGGGATTCATTTACAAGTACCAATGACCTGAATTACTCTCCACGCAGCAGCTAAAAGCCACAAGAGGGAAAGGAGGAGAAACCTGCACTATCAACCACTATGCAGTGCACCAGTCAGTAAAAGACTACAAGATCTGACGTGCTGGGATTTGTAGTTCTACAGTGGCTTGACACCATCTACAAACTGATCCCCAATGCCCAATATTACAATTGTAGATATTGTCATACTGGGACCTATAGAGTGGAGGATCTATGGACTCAGTGGAGCATGTTAGTGACATATCACCTCTGAGCTGCTTGTCAAATGCTTCTGAAAAGCAATCCATTGTGGATCCCTTTTCTGAAGGGGTTCAACAAGGAGCCCTTAAACTGAAGTTTAGTGGTCTGATCTTCCATGGCTGTAGGGGTTAACATCAACCACTGCAAGTGTAAAAAAATTGCACCACTCACCCGCCCTTTCCACCTTTCCAAATCATAGAACTTATACTACCGTTGGACGTAGAATGGACAGCATTCAGTGAATGGAGCATAGGTGTGTGTAGCCTATTGCATTACCCCAAAGCTCAAACAAACATGTGTACATGCAGTGTATATATAAGCACCATCAGGTTAGATGGGGAGCGTTGGTGCACAAACACTTTCAGATACAGTATCTCACAAAAGTGAGTACACCCCTCACATTTTTGTAATATTTTATGATACCTTTTCATGTGATAACACTGAAGAAATTACACTTTGCTGCAATGTAAAGTAGTGAGTGTACAGCTTGTATAACAGTGTAAATTTGCTGTCTCCTCAAAATAACTCAACACACAGCCATTAATGTCTAAACTGCTGGCAACAAAATTGAGTAGACCCCTAAGTGAAAATGACCAATATGGGCCCAATTAGCCATTTTCCCTCCCAGGGTTATGTGACTCGTCAGTGTTGGTTGCAAGGTCTCAGGTGGCACCTCATGGAAAAGAACTATCTGAGGATCTGAAAAAAAGAATTGTTGCTCTACATAAAGATGGCCTAGACTATAAGAAGATTGCCAATACCTTGAAACTTAGCTGCAGCATGGTGGCCAAGGCCATACAGCGGTTTAACAGGACAGGTTCCACTCAGAACAGGCCTTGTCTATCCAGATGTTGTCTTTGGGAAATAGACGTATGAGTGCTGTCAGCATTGCTGCAGAGGTTGAAGGGGTGGGGGGTCAGCCTGTCAGTGCTCAGACCATACGCTACACACTGCATCAAATTTGTCTGCATGGCTGTCATCCCAGAAGGAAGCCTCTTCTAAAGATGATGCACAAGAAAGCCCACAAACAGTTTGCTAAAGCCAAGCAGACTAAGGACATGGATTACTAGAACCGTGTCCTGTGGTCTGATGAGACCAAGATAAACTTATTTGGTTCAGCTGCTGTCAAGCGTGTGTGGTGGCAACCAGGTGAGGAGAACAAAGACAAGTGTGTCTTGCCTACAGTCAAGCAAGGTGGTGAGAGTGTTATGGTCTAGGGCTGCATGAGTGCTGCTGGCACTGGGAAGCTACGGTTCATTGAGGGAACCATGAATGCCAACATGTACTGTGACATACTGAAGCAAAGCATGACCCCCTCCCTTCAGAGACTGGGCCGCAGGGCAGTATTCCAACATGATAATGACCACAAACACACCTTCAAGCGGACTACTGCCTTGCTAAAGAAGCTGAGGGTAAAGTTAATGGACTGGCCAAGCATGTCTCCAGACCTAAACCCTATTGCGCATCTGGGGCATCCTCAAATGGAAGGAGGAGGAGTGCAAGTTCTCTAAAATCCACCAGCTCTGTGATGTCGTCATGGAGGAGAGGAAGAGGACTTCAGTGACAACCTGTGAAGCTCTGGTGAACTCCATGCCCAAGAGGGTTAAGGCAGTGCTGGAAAATAATGGTGGCCACATAAAATAATGACATTTTGGGCTCAATTTGGACATTTTCACTTAGGGGTGTACTCACTTTTGTTACCAGCGGTTTAGACATTCATGGCTGTGTGTTGAGTTATTTTGAGAGGACAGCAAATTTACACTGTTATACAAGCTGTACACTCACTACTTTACATTGTAGCAAAGTGTCATTTCTTCAGCGTTGTCACATGAAAAGATGGAATAAAATATTTACATATATGTGAAGGCTGTACCCACTTTTGTGAGATACTGTATATACTGTATGTGTATATATATATATGCATAAAGTCCTGACTTCAACCTGATAGAACACCTTTGGGAAGAATTAGAGCGGAGACTATGAGCCAGGCCTTCTCATCCACATCAGTGCCTGACCTCACAAATGCCCTTCTGGAAGAATAATCAAACATTCCCATAGACACACTCCTAAACCTTGTGGACAGCCTTCCCAGAAGAGTTGAAGCTGTTATAGCTGCAAAGGGTGGCCCAAGTCAATATTGCACCCCATGGACTAAGACTGGGATGCCATTAAAGTTCATGTGTGTGAAAAGGCAGACGTCCCAATACTTTTGGTAATATAGTGTGTATATATATATATACATATACAGTATCTCACAAAATTCACAATCCCTATAATTAAACTATAGCATTAGTCTAAATTTATCTAGACATGGCGTGTGCCTTACCATTATCACTTTGTGTACCAGGCGGGGGAGATCTCCTTTTGACCGGCTCTGGCATAAGAGAAGTGCCTCCACACTTCTCGTTCACTGTGCCAGTAGGGAGACCATAATAAATAAATAAATATATATATATATATATACAATATCTCACAAAAGTGAGTACACCCCTCACATTTTTGTAAATATTTTATTCTATCTTTTCATGTGACAACACTGAAGAAATGACACTTTGCTACAATGTAAAGTAGTGAGTGTACAGCTTGTATAACAGTGTAAATTTTCTGTCCTCTCAAAATAACTCAACACACAGCCATTAATGTCTAAACCGCTGGCAACAAAAGTGAGTACACCCTTAAATGAAAAAGGGATTGTGAATTTGTAGCAGTGATATGCCCCCCCCAAAAAAAAATTGTGAAAACAGCTGCCTTTTTTCTGGTGGTAAAAATCACCTATAACTAGTGATGCAAACAGTGAAAAAATTGACGCTACTTCCTGAGGACGTGATGTATCACGAAATGCATTGAGGCTACCAATCCGCTTTCATTGACATTGACTTTGTCCACGTCACTTCCCGTAGCGGTGGTTCCGACTATAGGACCAGGTATTTGGCTTGTTTTATATATACAGTTTGAGTAATAAACGTACTGCGCTATGATATCAGTTTTTTCGCTTTAAGCCTACTTGTATGGAGATCTCATGGGAAATGTGAGGAGGGAGATATAAACTTAATCCAAAGGAAGTGTACTACTTGTTGCCGCTTGGTGCAATATAAAGATTTAAAGAGTCCATATTAATTGAGCAAAAGCGATATCACTTTTACGGTCTGGTGAGTGTGAATTTCACTTGGTGTGGATTTATAGTGAAGCACTTTTAAAAGGACATCATATAGGATCTCTCTTGGACCTTTCTTCTCATTCAGAAGTATGAATAAATATGGAACCTTTATTGATGGAGTAGAGACGTTTATCTATTTATTTCTTTGTGTTTTAAAAAATTGTTTGCTTTGTTTTTAATTAAAGGGATAGTTCACTCTTACCATATAATGGTCTATGCAGATAAGGGTGTCTGTAGATAAAACCAAACTGTGCAGCTCTGACTAAAGTTGAATAAAGCCCTTCTATAGGTGTAGGCCATTTACATACCTTATGAAGTAGGGTTGCCACCTCATCCCTTTAAACCCGAACACATATGAATTACACAGATTCTGAGGCTAACTTAATGCAGATAAGGCACCAAGTGAGTTTAATTGCCACCTTAACCGCTTGCTGACCGCTGGTCGGCAATTGACGGCGACAGAGTGGCTCTATTGCGCAAATCGCCGTCATACGACGGCGGCTGCGGGATCGAGTCTAGTGAGCGCGCGCTCACTGTGTTCGGGGAGGGCCAGGGTGCGGCGGAGTCAATCTCCGCCGGCCACCCGCGATCCCCCCCCCCCCCGGAGTGAAAGAACGGAGGTCCGTGTAAGTAAACACGGACCTCCGTTCTGTGAGGGGAGAAGGGCTGTGATCACAGCCTTCCTGTACATGGAAGCAGTGATCAATTCCCCTCCCCTGTTAGGGCAGTCCCCCCACAGTTAGAACACGCCCAGGGAACATAGTTAACCCTTAGAGCGCCCCCTGCAGGTTAACCCCTTCACTGCCAATGGCATTTACACAGTAATCAGTGCATTTTTATAGCACTGATCGCTGTATAAATGCCAATGGTCCCAAAAAAGTGTCAAAATGGTCCGACATGTCCGCTGAAATATCACAGTACCGCTAAAAATCGCAGATCGCCGTCATTATTAGTAAAAAATTAAAAAAAATAAAAACCCCAGAAATTAATTCTCGTCATCCGTAAACGCGACCACTTTTGCGCAAACCAATCAAAAAAAGCTGATTGCGATTTTTTTTTATCACAAATATGAGGAAGAATATAAATCGGCCAAAAATGGTGAAAAAAAATGTTTTTTTATATTTTTTTTTTGGATTTGTATTTTAGCAAAAAGTAAGAAATTTGGGTTTTTTTGTAAAATTGTCGCTCTTCTTTTGTTTATAGAGGCGATCAGAAATGACGCAGCGGTGATCAAATACCACCAAAAGAAAGCTCTATTTGTGGGAAAAAAAGGACGCAAATTTTGTTTGGGTACAACGTCGCACGACCCCGCAATTTTGAGTTAAAGCGACGCAGTGCCGAATCGCAAAAAGGGCTCCGGTCCTAAAGCTGGAAATCCTTCCGGGGCTGAAGTGGTTAATCACTTGGAATATTCCCTGTACATTGCTAAGTGAGGCCTAGTCATCACCGCTCACCTCCACCATCACAGGAGTGAGCTCTCAAATGCTGAGCTCAGAGATACTGCATTAGGGGAGAGAAAGATAATGTGAGGGGGTTTGATTCAGGGAAAGAGCTCACTCCTGTGATGGTGGAGGGGAGCGGTGATGACTAGGCCTCACTTAGCAACATCCTGGGAGTATTCCAGTCAGGCTTTATAAGGTATGTAAATGGCCTTCACCTATAGCAAGGGGATTCATCATCTTTAGTCAGAGCTGCACAGTTTGTTTAACGACCGGTTCACACTGATGCAATGCGAGAAGAACCAATATGTGTTGCCGCATCGCATGTCACCCACAGGCAGTTCGCACTGCCCTGTGTGAACTGCTGTGGGTGTCAATAGAAAGTTAATGGCATCCCCAGATCGGTTCGCATATCACAGTGCAAACTGTCAAGTCAGACAGGATTCTGGTGTGGACTAAAAATGGTCCTGCGCGATTTTGGTCTGAATGCGATGCGAATTCAGCCATACAATCTGTATGGGTGGATTCGCATTGCACAGACATCGTATGTGATTTTCACAGCAGTGCGATGCGAATCACATGCAACGTCTGACATCGCAGCAGTGTGAACCTGCCCGTAATCTTTAAACATCCCTTATCTGCATAGGCAGGTTTTTTGTAAGGCCTCATACACACGGACGTTTTTTGATGCCGGCGTTTTCTGGCGTTTTTTGCAGCTCTCCATGTTAGTCAATGGCATCATAAAAACGTCTGCGTTTTTGAGCTGTAGATGGCATTGGCGTTAGTGAGCTGAAAGTAGAACCCACGGCCATCGCGTTCTGAGGCTTTAACATCTTGGCATTTTTTGACGCCGACGCCGCAAAACGCCAACAAATGCCACCTAACGCCAACAAACGCCAACCAATATTGTACCGGTGTTTTCCGGCGTTTTTTGACGCCGACGTTTTTAGGTTGAAAAATAGCAGAGGGATGGTTTTTTTTTTAAAAACCGCCTATTGACGCCGACGCTCACTAACGCTCACTAATGCCGATGCATAACGCCGAAAAACGCAGATTTTTTTTCCTTGACGTCGGGCCCGACGTTTTGTTTATTTTTAAAGATACGCCCGTGTGTATGAGGCCTAAAGGTGAACTATCCTTTTAAGCACATATAAGACAGCTGTAACTATGGAGATGAAAAAAGTAAACATGAAACTGTCCAGGTGTGGCCCAGACCTGCACAGCAGTAACAAGGACAGCACTTCCTGCTTATCCAGCCCACCTATACAGCCTCAGCCAATAGCTAAGGACAGCAGCCATACTGTCCAATCATTGGACGCCAGTCATCTCAGCTTCCTGAGAGCTGTGATTGGCTGCCTGCGCTAAGCGCCAGTTACTGTGTGAGAAGCTGGATGACTACGAATGACAGGACTAGGAGAGTACAAAACAGATCAGGACCAAGACCAGGGTCAGATAGGTAGGAGAGCATACTTGTTTACATATGAGAGAGTGCGCAGCACAGGGTGATTAGGGTGTGCCCAGGCACAGCCGGCACACCCTGTGCACATGCTTATGGAATGGAGGATTTGCAGATTAATTACCCCCGCCTCCAATCACAGAACATTTTGCATTCTGGGAAAGAATACTACAAGTTATATGAAAGGAAGAGGCAGATGGAATAGGGCTAGCAGTAAACCTCTTTCGCGCTCACAGTGGCTGATGTTAACCCCTTGGCACTGGCCACATGCAAATATGCGGCCTCTCAGCGCCTGGTCCTTGGCGCCGAGGGTACGCATATTTGTGTGAAGTGCTGTCCATACAGCTGTGCAAAGAGCGTGCACGGTGCACGCTCCTGGCACAGTTACCGGCGGCTAACCGAAAGCTCAGCAATCGGGAGTTTCCGGATCACATGACTGCTGTGACAGCCAATCATTGTGGTCATGGGCCCTGCCTTGGCCCTGTGCTGGGAGGCACCGGTGTTAAGAGGTTAAAGTAGTATTAGCCATGGTTCACACTGGTGCAATTTGGTATGTGACTTGCCACACACAGAGTCGCATGGCAAGTGAGACGTTCAATAGCGGCCATTCTCATCAATGCGACTCAAGTCGCAGCAACTTTTATAAAGGGTTCTGCATTACTTTGATGTAACTTAATTGCGACAGAGTCCCATAGACTCTAATGTTGCATGAAGGTCACAAGCAAGTCACTCTGGAAATCACACGACAATGGGGTCAAAGCAGTGTGAGCCAAGGCTAAAACACAAAATAAATCTTTTTTATTTTACAACTAACCAATTCTTAGATGTGATGGCTGCCTAAACTCTCCTTTTCTTCCTTTATTTTCATCTGGTGATCCTGTCAGTAAGTCTGTTGTTTTTAAACAGAACAAGCTGTCCTGCAGATGTAGCAGTTAGAGGGGTGGGACAAACCATTTACCACTGAGATGGGTGCTTACACTGGTAGCCAAGCTCACAAACCCCCTTGCTAACAAGAGCCTTCCATCACCCATGCTGTTTCACCAACACTCCTGCTGGCTGCACCCAACATTACTCTGGTTACCCCTAGCAATGGTAATATAACATCTTCTCCTTCCACTGCAGGTTAGACCTTTGCAATGTGTCCACACGGACTTCTCTTCACCCCCTCTAAGCCCTGTTCTTTGGTATACCCTGCATGCGCCCCTTCAGTGACTTCAGACCAGGCAGATTAGCTTAACCATTAAAGTGGTTGTCAACCTGTGACAACCACTTTAACCTACAGGTAAGCCTATCATAAGGTTTACCTGTAGGTGCCCTGCATATCTCCCAAACCTGCACGGTTTAGGAGAAATGCAGTGTTCTGTATGTGCCAACGTCATTTTGGCACATGTGCAGTGAAGAAATGGCCTCCGTGCCGTTTCTCCACTGAGACTGTGCCGTGACTGGCGGCTCCCGCGCCCATGCGCGGGAGTGACGTCGCGCGACTCCAGCCAGTCACAGAGTCGGAGATCGCAGCCCCGGAAGGAAGAGGGGCAGAAGATAAACGCCGCCAGCACAGGGGACAGCGCTGGACGTCGCTGGCTTAATTTGCAGGTAAGTGGCACATAATGGGCTACTATGCGATGCATAGTAGCCCATTATGCTTCTAATTTACAGTGGTATGTAGAGGAAGTAAACCCAATCTGGGTTTACTTCCTCTTTAACCACCTCCCACCCAGCCACTGTACATAATATACGGCCGGGTGGGAGCTTCCCCGTTCTGACAGGACGTGTATACACGTCCTGCAGAACGGGAGCTCGCAGCGCGGCCACGCGGCGCGCTGCTGCTGGATCCTGTGATCATTATGATCACAGGATCCAGCTGAGCAGAGATCGGGATACGGGCGCAGTGACTGGCCCTCCCGATCATGTGACGGCTGTGTCCAATCACAGCCGTCACATTGTAAACAGAGACGAACGTCTCTGTGATAGTTCTCCCCTCTCCGAGCTCAGTGAGAGCTCAGTGCGGGGGGGGGGGGCAGCTGCAGCTATGTGACAGCTCTCTGCATGCTGATGATTTCATGCAGAGAACAGTCACAGATCACCCCCCACACAGTGCACCAAGCACACTGATACCCCTGTCCCCATACATATAAGTGTCCCCATAAAACAGTCCCCAAAACATCTGTATGTCCCCCATCACATCTGTCACCATACACAAAACATCTGTCACAGTCCCCAAAACATCTGTATGTCCCCGTCACATCTGTCACCATACACAAAACATCTGTATGTCCCCGTCACATCTGTCACCATACACAAAACATCTGTATGTCCCCAAAATATCTGTCACAGTCCCCGTCACATCTGTCTGTCCGCCAACACCAAATAAACTCAGATTTGGGTTATTTCTACCAAAGAAATGTAGCAGTATCATTTTTGGTCAAAATTTATGAAGAGAAATTACTTATTTGCAAAATTTTATAACAGAAACTAAGAAAAATGCATTGTTTTTGAAAATTTTCAGTCTTTTTTTAATTTATAGCGCAAAAAATAAAAAACCCAGGGGTGATTAAATACCACCAAAAGAAAGCTCTATTTGTGTGAAAAAAATGATAAAAATTTCATATGGGTACAGTGTCGCATGACCGCGCAATTGTCATTCAAACTGCAACAGCGCTGAAAGCTGAAAATTGGTCCGGGAAGGAAGGGGGTTTAAGTGCCCAGTATTGAAGTGGTTAAAGTTCTTTACTGAAGGTAAAATATAACAATAAAGGGATTATAAAAAAAAGGCTGGTGCCACATCCCCACATGTCAAACAGGAAGAAAAGAAAAATGCACTAAAATGGGACTTTTGAAGCACAACATTCAATATGTCTAAAAACACAATTTATATGATATTGGTAATCAAAAAAAAAAAAAGGTTTTACATATTGATCTATAGAGTATAATAGAATATCCAAATATAGTACAGATATTAAAACATCATTGCGATAAAGCAATACATTTTATCAGAAATATCTGATTCCTTGTGTTCCGACACATTTCATGGACATAATCCATTTCTTCAGAAGCCATCAAAGGGCTTATTCACAACATTAAGTACAACAAGCAAACATTGAGGTATACACTATATTACCAAAAGTATTGTGACGTCTGCCTTTACACGCACACTTTAAAGACATCCCAGTCTTAGTCCTTAGGGTTCAATATTGATTTGGCCCATCCTTTGCAGCTGTAACAGCTTCAACTCTTCTGGGAAGGCTGTCCACAAGGTTTAGGAGTGTCTATGGGAATGTTTGACCATTCTTCCAGAAGTGCATTTGTGAGGTCAGGCAGCCACAGGCCAGCGGCCAGCAGGACCCATAGGCTATTGTCCACTCCCTGCAGGACCCACAGGTCCACAGCCAGCTCCCAGCAGGATCCACAGGCTGTGGTTCCTGCTGGGAACTGGCCGCAGACCTGTGGGTCCTGCTGGCCACTGGCCCATGAGGCATGCTGGCCACTAACCTAGGGTGACCAGAAGTCCAAGGTTTCCAGGGACAGTCCCCAGACTGAGGACACTGTCCCCATACCAAGTCTGACAGAATTTTACAGCTAGACATAGCAAACTTACATATACTGTATGTACTGACTCCATCCACAGAATTTTACAGGACATACAATGCGTTTTTCCATTTGATGCCCATCATCTTGTTTGGAATGTTTACTGTTAATACGTATAATGCCCATTGTCAGGATGGATAACCTTTATACATAATCTATATATCCTGATGATGGACATTAAATGCATAAAGTGTTTGCATTTGATGCCCATTGTCAGGAATATTTCATGTTTATGCGTTCGATGCCCATTGTCAGGAATATTTCATGTTTATGCGTTCGATGCCCATTGTCAGGAATATTTCATGTTTATGCGTTCGATGCCCATTGTCAGGAATATTTCATGTTCATGCGTTCGATGCCCATTGTCAGGAATATTTCGTATTTATGCGTTCGACCTCTGAACAAGACCTCTGGAGTGCATTCTATTCTTGAAATACACACACACATATATACACACACGGTATAATTGAGTTTTTATGCTTGGCCCCCCTACTTTTTGTCCCTGTCTCCCCATGTGCCCCCTAAATATGAAAGCTGTTATAGCTGCAAAGGGTCGGCCAACTCAATATTGAACCCTACGAACTAAGACTGGGATGCCAATAAAGTTCTTGTGTGTGTATAGGCAGGAGTCCCAATACTTTTAGCAATATAGTGTATATTTACTTACGCAATCCTCAGCACTGCTAAACTGGTAATATAGTGTATACCACACATGCACATATATATACACTCACCAGCCCCTTTATTAGGTACACCTCGCTATTACTGGGTTGGACCCCTTTTGCCTTCAGAATTGCCTTAATTCTTCTTGGAAAATATTAAACAATATTTTGCAAACATTCCTCTGAGATTTTGGTCCACATTGGCAAGACAGAATCACGCAGTTGCTGCAGATTTGATGGCTGCACATCCATGATGCAAATGTCCCATTCCACCACATCCCAAAGGTGCTCTATTGGATCAGAGAACTGGTGATTGTGGAGGCCATTGGAGTACAGTGACCTCGTAGTCATAAAGGGATGGACATGGTCAGCAACAATACTCAGGTAGGCTGTGGCGCTTAAATGATGCTGATTCTATACTAAGGGGCTCAAAGAGTGCCAAGAAAATATCCCCCGCAACATTACACCACCAGCCTGAACCGTTGACACAAGGCAGGATGGATCCATGCTTTCATGTTGTTTTCACCAAATTCTGACTCTACCACCTGAATATCGCTGCTGAAATTGAGACTCATCAGACCAGGCAACATTTTTCCAATCTTTTATTGTCCAATTTTGGTGAGGCTGTGCAAATTGTAGCCTCAGTTTCCTGTTCTTAGCTGACAGGAGTGACACCCAGTGTGGTCTTCTGCTGCTGTAGCCCATCTTCTTCAAGATTTGATGTGTTGTGCATTCAGAGATGGTATTCTACATACCTTGGTTGTAACGAGTGGTTATTTGAGTTACTGTTGCCTTTCTATCATTTCAAAACGTCTGCCCATTCTCCTCTGACATCAACAAGGCATTTCCATGCACAAAACTGTCACTCACTGGATATTTTCTCTTTTTCGGATCATTCTCTGTAAAGCCGAGAGATGGTTGTGTGTGAAAACCCAGTAGATCAGCAGTTTTTGAAATACTCAGACCAGCCCGTCTGCCACCAACAACCACGCCACATTCAAAGTCAATTAAATCCCCTTTCTTCCCCATTCTGATGCTCGGTTTGAACTTCAGCAAGTCATCTTCACCACGTCTAGATGTCTAAATGCATTGAGTTGCTGCCATGTGATTGGCTGTTTAGCAATTAATGCTATCAAGCTATTGAACGGGTGTACCTAATAAAGTGGCTAATGAGTTTATATAGTATAGGGTTTCTAAGTACGAGGATAGCCTCCAAACATTTACCTCCAATTAGCAGCCTGGATACAAGCTGAAAACAGGGAATATCAATGCCCAATTGAAATAGATTTATAAAAGATGGGGACCCAATAACTTCAGATGATAGAATTGCGCTTCCATCCACACACGCAAGTATCTTCCTACAACAGATAAAGTGCATATAATGTATATAGGAGTACTAATCCCAATAATGGACTCTCATTAAAAAATAAAATCTGAGCCTACCTCCAATGCAACTATATACACAGATAGCAGTGTCAAACAGCAAAACTGGCTGGTAATGGCGCCGACATGCATCATTGGCTTCCTGATGACACTTAAAGGTGAAACATAAGTCGAAGCAGGGACCAATCGTATCCGACTCCCACGGTGACGCTGATCTGACTACCTAAGCTACAACAAGGTGCGGAACGCATATACGCTGGCACACGTGCAATCCACGTGCCTACTAGCACTGGAGACACCTAGTACAAGGCATGGTGCAAACAAATGTGTGTGTTGATTTTGCCTAATCTATTGCTAGGCTCCTTTTTCTTGATTTACTGCACCATATATTGTTTTCCTTGTTTTTTGGAGGAGTTTGCCGATGAATCCTCAGTAAGGGTGGGCTCGGGCAATGTTTGCAAGTGCACGTGCCCGAGCCTGGCGAGAAGTGAACCCTGCACTGCGCTAATCCCAGGGAGTGAGACATTTCCCCAATGCGCGGCTGCAACGATCGGGGAAATGTCTCATTGCCTCTGATTAGCGCACTGCAAGGATCACTTCACGGCGGGCACGTGCACTTGCGAACATGCCCAAGCCCATCCTTAATCCTCAGCCTTCTTAGGAGGATTGTAACAGGGGAGAAATATGAGCCCACGATCTATGGTGCTTACACACAAACCACATTCATATTCATTCAATCAAATCAGGTATTTCAGGTGAGTGGTCATCCATCCATTTAAGCACTTGCGGGGTAGTGCTATTGCGGAGGAAACGACACATTGGAGGTTTTGTTAGCCACCACTGATGTTGGGACAGTCACTATGGACTAATTATTTTGTTTATATATATATATATATATATATATATATATATATGGTGTATATATACATATGTTGTAATTTTGGTACACAGATTATCATTACCTAGTTGTACATTTTTGATCACACAATACCTTACCGCCAATTATATAACGTCTCTTAAATCTAATCACAGATAGAAGTGTGTATTATACATCAGAAAACTTGTATACAATCCGCATACCCCGCTACAAAGTATTTTCCTCCTACTTCTTCCCTAGATCATACATAATCCCCTATAGCAGGGGTCTCCAAACTTTCCAAACAAAGGGCCCGTTTATTATCCTTAATACTTTAGGAGGGCCGGATTGTGGCCAGCGAGGGCAGCAAATGGCTCAGGCCCAGCATCAGTGAGAATAAATATGGCCTCAAGGTTGCTGGTCAGTAGGAGGAGGAGTAGTGCCCCTATTAGGAGGAATAGTATCCCATCTTTGGTATCAGTGGAAGAAATAGTGCCCCGTTGTTGGTGTCAGAGGCAGTGGTGGCTGGTGTATCAGGGGCGCTTGGGCGCCGCCTTCCCGCCAGCTAAAGAAGAAGAAAAAAAAGTCAGCCCCGCCCCCCTGCAGGTGGCGCCGGTGCATTGACTTTCTTTTTTTTTTCGGCTCCTTGGCTGTCACATGACAGCCAAGTAGTGAGCCTGTTGGTCAGCCATTAAAAGCTATGAGGGTGCGCTGAACAGCCGCACACGCATAGCTTGATTGGCTGCCCTGAGCCTTCGCTCAGTGTGATTGGATGCGGTGGCTGGGGGCGGGTCATTGTGGCAGCGGTGGTGACTTCCGCTCCCACAGAGACCCTGACCGCCCGGGGACCGACGAGGGAGGACAGCGCGCTCTCCGTATGCCGAATCTCTGCAACAATCCTGCTATTGGAATTGGGGGGGGGGATCTCTGCAGTGTACCCCACCTGTGTCACTGGCTACATAACTGCCCCCACCTGTGTCACTGGCTGTCGCGTGGGAGTATCGAAAATTACCGACTGGTTGTCCGAGTGATGAACCGACAGTACACTGTCGGTTCCTCGGCTTTTTTTTTTCTTTCAGTTACGTGGCCGCGGTGGACGTCCCCCCGCCCCGACTGAAAAAAAAGAAGAAGAAATCGACCGCCCTTCCGCCGCGGGTTCGCGGGGACTATGTGGTCGGTGGTGACGGAGACTGTGGTTGTTGCCCC
>BLSH010173712.1:137841-154247 GCA_018402905.1 Glandirana rugosa | reverse complement strand
ACAGCACAGACAGCAGTAGTAAAGTAATCTATCTCAGGATGCAGGATCAGGTCTTAAAATGTCTCAAATCTGTCCCTCACGCCGTCAGCTACCTTTCCCTATACTAACCCAAGGAGCATGTGACTGCAGCACTGTGACTCCAGCTTATAAAGAGGCTGGGTCACATGATGCACCGGCCAATCACAGCCATGCCATTAGTAGGCATGGCTGTGATGGCTTCTAAGGGCAAACCAGTGAAACACTTGTTGATTGGCTGCCCTGCAGCTTCTCAACACGTGGAGTAAAATAGCAGAACCCCGGACCGAACCCGAACGATTTTTGAAATGTCCGGGTCCGGGTCCGTGCCACGGACACCCGAAAGTTCGGTACGGACCCGAACGTTACAGTCCGGGTTCGCTCAACACTACTTATCATCCTTGTGAGAGCATCAATAAACTTAAAGAAAGCATACATCCCAATGTCTTCTCCTTCACCGCTGTGAACGAAACCTTTACACAGTCTTTCACTGACTGCTTATTACAGTGATCATCACTGAAAAAAGAAATCACAGAGTAAAAAAAAAATCAAAAATCCTGATCACCTCCCCAGAATAATGCATTGTCACCATGGTAACACTGTTCTGAAGACAGCATGTCAAAACATTTTTATATATACATACTGTATTTGTAAAAAAATATATTTTTTTATATACTCTCACAAGTTAGTGTCCCTAATCTTTACCACACCAGTCACAGTGTCCCCGATCCCCACCACACCAGTCACAGTGTGCCTGATTCCCACCATATCAGTCACAGTGTCCATGATGTCCACCACACCAGTTACAGTATCCCTGATCTCCACAATACCAGTCACAGTGTCCCCGATCCCCACCACACCAGTCACAGTGTCCCTGATTCCCACCACATCAGTCACAGTGTCCATGATCTCCACCACACCAGTCACAGTGTCCCTGATCTCCACCATACCAGTCACAGTGTCCCCGATCCCCACCACATCAGTCACAGTGTCCATGATCTCCACCACACCAGTCACAGTGTCCCTGATTTCCACCACACCAGTCAGAGTGTCCCTGATCACTGCCACATCAGTCACAGTGTCCCTGATCTCCACAACACCAGTCACAATGTCCTTGATCACCGCCACACCAGTGACAGGGTCCCTGATCTCCACCACACCAGTCACAGTGTCCCCGATCTCCACCACACCAGTCACAGTGTCCCTGATTACTGCCACACCAATAACAGTGTCCATGATCACTGCCACACCAGGCACAGTGTCCTAGATCACTGCCACACCAATAACAGTGTACCTGATCACTGCCACACCAGTCACAGTGTCCCTGATCACTGTCACACCAGTCACAGTGTCCCTGATCTCCACCACACCAGTCACAGTGTCCAAGATCTCCACCACACCAGTCACAGTGTCCCTGATCACTACAACACCAGTCACAGTGTCCCTGATCTCCACCACATCAGTCACAGTGTCCCTGATCACTGCCACACCAGTCACAGTGTCCCTGATCTCCACCACACCAGTCACCTGATCACTGCCACACTAGTGATAGTGTATTTGATGACTGCCACACCATGTCTACTGTCCTGGTGCTCCAGGGCTTCCAAAAATGTGATAGATAGTCCAGAAATTAGATTTGTAATTTTTTGCCTATGCCTAAAGGTGCTCCTTGGATTGTGGGCCCTCTATTCAGCTAGGCTGTGAAAAAGTCTCACACATGTGGCATCCCCATACTCAGCATGAGTAGTAGCCTGAAGGTGCTCCTTGTATTGTGGGCCCTCTATGCAGCTAGGCTGTAAAAAGTCTCACACATGTGGCATCCCCATACTCAGCATGAGCAGTAGCCTGAAGGTGCTCCTTGGATTGTGGGCCCTCTATGCAGCTAGGCTGTGAAAAAATCTCACACATGTGGCATCCCCATACTCAGCATGGGTAGTAGCCTGAAGGTGCTCCTTGGACTGTGGGCTTCTCACCATGCCTCTTACTATTGTATAAATGAATAGGAGATGCAGCACTTACTTCAGAAGAAGGAACAGAAGGAGCTTTAAAGTGCAGCATTCACAATGTTTAATTAAGAACAACAGTTAAAAACACTTACAAGATCCATGGCAAAGGTAGGCATATCAAGTTAAAGGAGTTGTAAAGGCAGAAGGTGTATTCTATACATTAAGATAAAAAAACTTCTGTGTGTAGCAGCGTCCCCAGCACCCCCTAATTACTTACCTGAGACCCATCTCTCTCCAGTGATGTCTTAGCTGCCCAGGACTCTCCTCCTGATTGGCTGAGACACAGCAGCGGAGCAATTGGCTCCAACGGCTGTCAATCAAAGTCAGTTAGCCAATCAGGGGAGAGAGGGGGTGAGACTGGGTCAGGGCTCCATGTCTGAATGCATACACGGAGCTGCGGCTTGGCTCTGGTGCCCCCATAGCAAGCTGGTGGCTGTGGGGGCATTCAATAGGAGGGAGGGGCAAGGAGCATTGAAGAGGACCCGAGTAGAGGAGGATCAGGGCTGCTCTTTATAACATGTTCATTATTAAAAAAACAAGACTTTACAATCAATTTAAAATACATCCTTGCTCTGTCCTACACCTCTAGGGGGAGATAAATCGACCAGCAGCTGTGTGGTACATGCAGCCGGAAGAAGCGAGGAGAAAGATGGCCGCCACGGCTTCCAGAACCACGCTGGAATGCACGGGACAGGAAGTGATGTCAGAGGGGGTGTTTTGGAGCATGCGGGGATTGCTCCTTTATCAGACTTATGCCCCTATGCACAGAGTTGGCTTTGAGCCACTTGGGGAGGAGAAAAGGAGGGCTAGAAATTCTATGGGTGGAGATGGACTGCGGGAGAGCCCCCTGAGCTAATCACTAACCGGACTAAAGCCCAATACACATGATACAACAGTTGTACAACAGCGGTCATACAACCAGCTTGTTGTATGATCATCCGACTATTAGTACGCGCGATTACAACAGCCGTCATACAACGGTTGTACAACAGAAGTTGGATGAGCAGACTAGAAAACTTTGGTTGTACAACAAGCGGTTGTACAACCGTTGTACCGTGTGTACAGAGAAGTTGGTCCAACAAAGTTGTACTGTGCAAAACTGGCATGCTCAGAAATCAGGAATGCCCAGAAGTGTCCGTTCTGGGAAACCTACGTTCCTAATTCACAAATCACATTCACCTGAACTTCCTCTTTATACACTCGTAGCACATCACTGCATTAGGCTTGGTTGTACAATCACTTAGTTCATGTCAATATGTGAGACACAACAGCCAACATCCGACTTGGTCCAAAGTTGGACATTTGGTTGTACAACCTTTGCACCCGTATATACAAGGCTTTAGTTACAAATGCAATAACAATTGGACAGCGTACTCTACTTAGAAGGGATCTATTATGCTGTTAGCAGACTTTAGCGGATTAAAGGCGCAGAGCCCTGATATGTTGTTAATACCACTGTCACATATATATATACGATATATACAGCAATCAGCATAAAAAATAATGTGTACAGTGACCAGCATTATAACGATGGCTAAACATATAGACCTGTTTGTTGTTAATAGAGTTGAGCGAGCCTGAACTGTAAAGTTCGGGTTCGTACCGAACTTTCAGGTGTCCGTGTCCCGAATCCGAACCCGAATGTTCCGGAAAACGTTCGGGTTCGGGTTCTGGTATTTTTTTATCACGCATGTTGAATAGCTGCAGGGCAGCCAATCAACAAGCGTTACACTGGTTTTCCCTAGAAGCCATCACAGCCATGCCTACTAATGGCATGGCTGTGATTGGCCAGTGCATCATGTGACCCAGCGTCTGTATGAGGCTGGAGTCAGAGTACTGCATGTCACATGATCTCAGGTTAGTGTAGGGAGAGGATGCTGCCGGCGCTGTGAGGGACAGATTGTGAGGGACAGATTGTGAGGGACAGATAGCAGATCTAATAACTAGGTAGAGATTACTGCTACTGCTGTGAGGGACAGATTGTAGATCTATAACATCTCATCCTGCATCACAGAAAGATCTGATTACAGAACAATCTTTCTTCCTGCATTACTGATTACAGAACGATCTGATACTGGACTAGGTAGAGATTACTACTGCTTTGAGGGACAGATTGTAGATCTAATAACATCTCCCATTCTCCCATTTTTCTTCCTTTTGCAGCCCTCTAGCACTTTCCAGGACTTTTTTACAGTCATTTTTGTGCCGAAAAGTTCGGAGTCCCCATTGACTTCAATGGGGTTCGATGTCTGGGTTAAAGTTCGAACGTTTTCAGAAAGTTCGGCCAAACTGGCCGAACCCGAACGTCCAGGTGTTCGATCAACTCAAGTTGTTAATTATATCTTCATTATACTAAGGCAGATGGGAAAGAACACACAGCCCTGTTCATAACTCCATCGGTTGTATGTGGATATAAAGGGCCAAACTACAACAAGCAGCCCTGCTCTTAAACCCATCTGTTGCGTGCAGATATAAAGGGCTAGAGTACCTTAAGCGAAAAAAGTAAATGGGCAGACATTACAGGAACAGAAAATGATACAGAATAATGTTCATCCTCATATAGTATATGGTGATCTAGGTAGCCGTGGGTATTTCCAATAGTATTGGTAGGCACTAAGAGCCTATAATCAAATGAACCACATAGTGGTGTCACGCTGTCTAATGGAAAAAATAAAAGAACATTTTCATATGGGTACAGTGTTGCATGACTGAGTAATTGTCATTCAAAAGGACTGAAAGCTGAAATTTGGCCTGGACTGGAATACGATGAAAGTGTCTGGACAGTGTGAGGTCTCATTCAGGAGAGAGCAAAGGAGAGATCCAGGGACAGGCTGAGTCAGCAATAATAGGTATTCAGACAGCAGGACACCAGGAACAAAGGAATAAGGTTCACAAGTAGCTGAAGATCATTCAGCGATTATAAAGCCTCATATACACGGTGCGACGGTCGTATGACCGAGCGGCCCAAATCATATGTTGGCTGTTGTATCTCACGTATTGACATGCACTAAGCGATCGTACGACCAAGCCGGATGTAGTGACGTGTCACGAGCGTATAAAGGGGAAGTTCAGGTGAATGTGATTTGTGAATTAGGAATGTAGGTTTCCCAGAACGGACACTTCCGGGCGTTCCTGACTTCTGAGCATGCGTGTTTTGCACAGTACAACTTGTTGGACCAACTTCCCTGTACAGACAGTACAACGGTCGTACAACCGCTTGTTGTACAACCAACGTTTTCTAGTCTGCTTATCCAACCTCTGTTGTACGACCGTCACACGTTGGCTGTTCTAATCGCACATACTAACGGTCGGATGATCGTACAACAAGCGGTTGTACGACCGTTTTCATACAACCATCGCGCCGTGTGTACGGGCCTTTAGTCACCATTTCTTCTTTGCTGACCAGGCCTTTTTCTGACACTTGTTGTTTATCTTTAATGAATTAAAAAAAAAAAAAACACACTATACCCCACTTTTTTGTAAAATATGAAAGATAATGTCACATGTTACGCTGAGTAAACAGATACCTAACATGTCATGCTTTAAAATTGCGCGCTCTCGTGGAATTACGGCATTTAAAAATCGCCATATAGTTTGATTATGCTACTGCTAGCCTAGAGAGGGAGAAGATCACCACATCCCCAAATACTACAAGCTACAGAAAACCCTCCAATGGGACTTTTAAGGGCAAGAACTCCAAATTATAGAGGAAGTATAATAAATTCATACATTTTTATTTAGAAAGATTAACCACTTCCTTACTGGGCACTTAAACCCCCCTCCTGCCCAGACCAATTTTTGGCTTTCAGCGCTGTCGCATTTTGAATGACAATTGCGCGGTCGTGCGACGTTGTACCCAAATAAAATTTGCGCCCTTTTTTTCCCACAAATAGAGCTTTCTTTTGGTGGTATTTGATCACCTCTGCGTCATTTCTGATCGCCGCTATAAACAAAAAATGAGCGACAATTTTGCAAAAAAGAACAATATTTTTTGCTAAAATACAAATCCATTAAAAAAAATGATTCATCAGTTTTGGCCGATATATATTCTTCTACATATTTTTGGTAAAAAAAAAATCGCAATCGGCGTATATTGATTGGTTTGCGCAAAAGTTATCGCGTCTACAAACTATGGGAATTGATTTATGGCATTTTTATTATTTTTTTTTTTTTACTAGTAATGGCGGCGATCTGCGATTTTTATCGGGACTGCGATATTGCAGCAGAAATGTCGGACATTTTTTACACATTTTTGGGACCAATGACATTTATACAGCGATCAGAAATGTAAATGTCCACTGATTACTGTGTAAATGTCATTGGCAGTGAAGGGGTTAACCTGCAGGGGGCAGTGAAGGGGTTAACAATGTTCCCTGGGTGTGTTCTAACTGTGGGGGGGCGGGGCTGGTCGAGACATAACAGATCTAACTGATCCCAGTGACAGGGATCAGTAGATCTGATATGTCCCCTGTCACAGAACGGGGAACCGCCGTGTTTACAGCGGCGGTTCCCCGTTCTGCAGCTCTGTCAGGCGATCGTGGGTCTCGAGCGGACATCGAGTCCACCCGACCCACGGGCACGCTCATGCAGAGTGCGGCGGGCGCGCGCGAGCGCTGCCGCTGCCGCCAGGGGGCGCGCTGGGAGCGTGCACAGCGGACGACGTCCATGGACGTCGTCCCGGCATTTCAGATCCGCGCTGGAGCCGTACTTCGGCAATAGCGCGGATCTGTAGGGGTTAAAACAGGAAAATCATGATTTAAAATGACCTGAAAATGTCACATCGATGCGGTTACAGAAAACAGACAGGTGACATAAAGTAATGACAAATATGTATAAAAACAATGCTCTGTTAATGGATGCAGAGTATACCCAACGCGTTTCAAGCTATGCGATTATTGCTCTTCATCAGGGGTGAGTGGTTATGATGATAACAGTAATGTCCATATTGACAAAAAAGGAGTGTGATTAGATATCTGATACCATATAAGTATACATTATTATTAACATGTCATCATATATAATTAGACACTAATCATTCATATAAAACATCATGGCCAAGACCACATCAATTAAAAAACACAAAAAGATCTTTTGCTACCCATTGTCAATCCAGGATCCAAAGAGTGGAGGAGTGGACAGCACCCGCCGTATCGGTCACAAAGGGCACCACACCCAGCCCAAAAGTGTACACACCCCAGCACCGGCCAAAGGACTTAGGTAGATCTATTAGTATAAAAAATAATATATATAAACAAAATAGATATATTATATTCTCTATAGAATGTATATGGGGTGCATATGTCCTAAAGGAGTACCCACCTGTACCTCCTAATGCCTCAAAGAACTATTTGACTGACTCCAGAATAATTCAAGGACAATCTACCCAGATGGGCAAACATGCAGCATCATGAGGCTGCAAGGAAAGGGGATTGTGGACATGTGGATCAAAAGGAAACAACAGCATTTACATTTCTAGTACATGCCTTACTTGGGCTTCAATTATAATAGTGGAGCTTACCCATATGGCCATATGATCGCCATTTCACGGGCACACGCAAATTTAAGGTTTGACATATCTATTTATTTAGTGCAACCTCGTCTTTTGTATTTTACCCAAAAAATTAGTAATTGATTGCATTTGTGTGCAATAAAATTTAGTGTATTTCACATTGAAATATTGTGCTCCCTAGACCTTTGTGGTAATATCGTGTGATATAAAAAATTGGAACTACCGATATTTTATTCTCTAGGATGTCTGCTTTCATAATATACTGTATATAATACTTTTGGGGGTTTATGCAATCTTCAGGACTAAAATTATTTTCTACACATGTGTGCAAGAAAACCCACAAAAACGGCTCTGGCAGGGAAAGGGTTAATGTGTCAGGAGGTCTGTTACGTTTAGTATCTATTTACTTGACACAACCTTTCATCTTTTACAAAAATAATGGGGATTAAATTAAATAAATATTCTTGAGAATGTATCTTCAATTATTGGCTCCTTCAAAGTCCAATGCTCTAAATCAGTGGTCCCCAAGCTGTGACCCAGGGGCCACATGCGGCTCTTTGCTTGCTTTTATCAGGCCCTTGGGGCATTCATCCACCAAAACCAACAATGGGGCATATTTCACCCCACTGACACCAATGATGGGGCATATTGCCTCCCAATGACACCAACATTGGGGCCCAATGACACCAGTGATGGTGCACAATTCCTCCCAATGACACCAATGATGGTGCACAATTCCTCCCAATGACACCAACAATGGGGCACTATTCCTCCCACTGATACAAATGATGGCACACTACCCCTCCCACTGACACCAAAGATCGGGGAAGGTTTATTCACACTGACGTTGGGACCTTTTCTACTTGCAATGACCACAATCCGGCAACTTTGTTTAGAATGTTTGGAGACCGCTGCTCTAGATCACAGCTGTCAAATGGTGGCCCTCCAGCAAGTCCCATGAGGCATTGCAAGGCTGATAAGCATGACCCCTACAGATGGAGGCTTTATGGGACTTGTAGTTGTGCAACAACTTGAGGGCTGCCAGTTTGACACCCCTGCTCTAAATGGTATGATTTAACCCTTTCATCCTGACAGTATGCAGATATGCAGCCTTACTGGACTGGGCTTCTTTCAGTAGGACCTCATATCTGCTTATCTGTCTTTGTGCTGTGAGTGTGCCACCCAGTGCATTCCCAGCACAGAGAGTGGGATTTCACCAAGTGCCCGGGATCTCCTGCTTTCAGGACACCTAATCACTGTGATAGCATCTGATTGGCTACCACAATGATCAGTCACTGGGAAGCCTGCCCAGAACAAATAAAGAAAACAATGCCTAAATCAAGGTCAGAGTTAGCATTTGGGTCAAGGTCATGGTCAAAGGTCAGGGTCAAAGGTCATGGTCAGTTTATTTTGGACAGAATTTAAAACAAATGTTTTAATTAATATCGGTGTCAGTTGATGTCAAAGTGTTTTAGCTAGGATAAAAAAAGCAAAATGTGCACCATTGTTTTTGGCTGTACTATGGGTACAAAAAACAAATAACATACACATATGTGGTATCATCGCAATCGTTGGGAGCAGAAAATTTTATTTTGGGTTGTTCTTTGGTGGAAAATTATGGCAGTAACACGAAATATACAGCTAAATTAAAGGAGTTGCAAAGGCAGAAGGTTTTTTTTTATCTTAATGCTTTCTGTACTTTAACCACTTGCCGACCGCCGATCGGCATCTGACGGCGGCAAAGTGGCTCGTTCCCGCAAAACGCCGTCATACGACGGCGGCTGCGGGAACGAGTTTAGTGAGCGCGCTCGCGCCGCCGGAGGCGCACCCGCGCGCTCACTGTGTTCGGGGAGGGCCAGGGAGCGGGTGCCGCCGGCTACCCACGATGGCCCCCCCGAGCGGAGGAACGGAGGTCTGTGTATGTAAACACGGACCTCCGCTCTGTGTGAAGGGGGAAGGGCTGTGATCACAGCCTTCCTGTATACGAAGGCTGTGACCACTTCCCTTCCCCAACCAGGGCAGTCCCCCTACAGTTAGAACACGCCCAGGGAACATATTTAACCCTTAGAGCGCCCCTGCAGGTTAACCCCTTCACTGCCAATGACATTTACACAGTAATCAGTGCATTTTTATAGCACTGATCGCTGTATAAATGCCAATGGTCCCAAAAAAGTCTCAAAATGGTCCAACATGTCCGCTGCAATATCACAGTACCGCTAAAAATCGCAGATCGCCGCCATTACTAGTAAAAAAAAAAAAAAAAAATGAATTCTCATCATCCGTAAACGCGACCACTTTTGCGCAAACCAATCAATAAATGCCGATTGCGATTTTTTTTATCGCAAATATGAGGAAGAATATAAATCGGCCAAAAACGGTGAAAAAAAATGTTTTTTTATTTTTTTTTTATTTGTATTGTAGCAAAAAGTAAGAAATTTGTTTTTTTTTGCAAAATTGTCGCTCTTCTTTGGTTTATAGCGGCGATCCGAAATGACGCAGAGGTGATCAAATACCACCAAAAGAAAGCTCTATTTGTGGGAAAAAAAGGACGCAAATTTTGTTTGGGTACAACGTCGCACGATCGCGCAATTTTCAGTTAAAGCGACGCAGTGCCGAATCGCAGAAAGTGCTCTGATCCTAAAGCTGGAAATCCTTCCGGGGCTGAAGTGGTTAAGATAAAAAACCTTCTGTGTGTAGCAGCCTCCCCAGCACCCCCTAATTACTTACCTGAGCCCCATCCTTTTCCAGTGATGTCCATGAGTTCCTTAGCCATCCGGGACTCTCCTCCTCATTGGCTGAGACACAGCAGCGGTGCCATTGGCTTCCGTGGCTGTCAATCAAAGTCAGTTAGCCAATCAGGGGAGAGAGGGGGCAGGGCTGGGGTGGGGCTCTGGGTCTGAATGAACACACAGAGCTGTGACTCGGCTCAGGTGCCCCCATGGCTGTGGGGGCACTCAACAGGAGGGAGGGGCCAGGAGCAGAAAGAGGGACCCAAGAAGGGGAGGTTTCAGGCCTTTTCCCTGCCTGATCCCTGCTGGTCGGGGAAAGGTAGCGGCTTCTCAGTGGTGCCTTATATGTACTTACTGTGTTTTAAAGCCATCTGGTAAGAGTTCTACCGGTGGGGGGGGGGGGGTGCTATTGTTTACAATAAATTACCTTTATTTAAAACAGTATCACATTTGGCTTTGGTATCTGTCTTTTACATCCTTCATGAGACTGAACGGCTGCATGGACTGGATTTGAATGCATCTGCCTGTTTGTGTTGGTGATACACAAGAAGCGTGATTGCCTGTGCATGACAATGCCTGGCATGAAGTTCTGGTAAGATTCTTTTCATTGGGAGCGGTGTTCACATTCACGTTGTGCACTTGGTGTGGTGATAGTTAAATCCCGGGACTGTGGGTTGATCCGTCTTCAAAATGTATAGATTGGAATCAATGAATGAACTGTGGACTGTGTGTTTTTGCACGATACTTCACCCATCACCGGACGTTGAACTAATGATAATTGCTTCTGATATCTTTAGCGCTGCTACAGATATCTTATGTCTGACGATATATATGTTTTTTTTGTATACTGTTTCATTATAGCAGCAGCTGTTTATATTCATCCCTTCCCCTCTGAGGGGTTTGAACATTTTTTTTTAGGTTGTGCTGGCACAGGTTTTGGGGTCCTTTTAATCTGTAACTTAGGGCTCCATCTGTGGGACCTCAACGGACATTGATAACATGTTTGCTATTTTGGGCCAGTTTTCCTTTTGATAATAAAAAAAAAAAAATCAGGAGATATGAATTACCATTTATCACCAAATGAAAGCCTACTTTGTCCTGAAAAAACAAGGTATAAAAACCTTTGGGACACACATTGCTCTACGCTGTACACAGGTGGAGCGCAGGCTGACACCAAGCGGGTCGGGCTTCCACTACTCCCATTGCACAGTGCGGATGTTCTCACGTGAGTGATTTTTGACCTTTTTTGTATGCACAGCCTACTACGGAGGCTTTTAATAAAGCTGTCCTAAATTTTTTTTATTACGCTATGAGGAGCCTGTTCTTTATTTTTTCTCTTTTCTTCTGCCACATGGGCCTCTTGGCTGCTTCTCTGATGAATGCTCTCCTTGCCCGGCTGGTCAGTTTAGGTGGACGGCCATGTCTTGGTAGGTTTGCAGATGTTCCATTCTCTTTCCATTTTCCAAAGATGGATTGAACAGAGCTCTGTGAGATGTTCAAAGCTTGGGATAATTTTTTATAACCTAACCCTGCTTTATACGTCTCCACAACGTTATCCCTGACCTGTCTGGTGTGTTCCTTGGCCCTCATGATGCTGTTTGTTAACTAAGGTACCCTAGAGAAATCAAGTCAAGAAGTCAAGAAGCTTTATTGTCATTTCAACCATATATAGCTGATGCAGTGCATAGTGTAAATGAAACAACGTTCAGAACCCAGGTGCTACATACAACATCCTAAACAACAGTCACAGAAACAGACAGACCTCTAACAAACCTCTGAGGGCTTCACAGAACAGCTGTATTTATACTGAGATTAAATCACATAAAGGGGGACTCTATTTACTACTTAGGTGACTTTTGCAGGCAATTGGTTCCAATTAATTTTAGTTAGGGTTGTCAGAATAACGGGGGCTGAATACAAATGCTCCCTACACTTTTCAGATATTTATTTGTAAAAAATGTTGAAAACCATTTATCATTTTCCTTCCACTTCACAATTATGTGCCACTTTGTGTCGGTCTATCACAGGGTTTCTCAACCAGGGTTCCGTGGAACCCTAGGGTTCCTCCAGAGGTCGCTAGGGGTTCCTTGAGCAATGGTCAATTTCTGCATCTCAGATAAATTCCCAATGACGTCATTGATCTTTTTAGCTATCTGTAAGGGGGTAATTCTTCCCAATGACCACAAGTGTAAGGAGCATTCTTCCCATTGACCATCACACTAATGTATCATGAGTTGCAGATTTTTTAGCAGGGATTCCCCGAGACCGGAGAATTATTTCAGTCTTGAAAAGGTTGAGAAAGGCTGCCCTATCACATAAAATGCAGATAAAATACATTTACCTTTTTTGGTTGTAACATGACAAAATGGGGAACATTTTGAGGGGTATGAATACTTTTCCAAGGCACTGTATATACAGTATATATATATATATATATATTTTAGTAGCAAGGGCTGTTTTTTGCATAGAACACATTACTCATGTGAGTAACATATCATAATCCACCTGAATGCACAAAGTAGTTGTGATGATGGGTACGGTTTTTTCTAATTTGTCAAAGTTGCAAAATTGTGCTTTAAGATTTGTTTTCAGCGCGAAGGGGTTAATAATACATTACTTTATTATCGGTTGCAGATGGACTCTGCTCCCTCCCCACCCCACACTGGCAGAGCTCCCATATAATTTAGTGTTCTTTGTTTATCTACGCATTTGTATCTCTACTTTCATTTTCACACATTTCCTGTTCTCAGATGTGAAGAAGAAACCAAGACGGAGCAGACACAGGGGAACTGTCACACTGAGCCAACCCTGCGTACCGTTAATGGGTTTATCCTGATCTGGGGGACAGGTATGACATTGTGGGACTGTATATGGTGCAACTTTCTAGGATAAAGCTACAAATGGCTACACAGTTGCTGGGGATGCACAATGTGTCCCTGCTGAAGAACAGTGTATCAGTAATGGGCCTTCAGACTTTTGGTGTTTCCTGTCAGTTGTTGAGCAACGGGGAGCAGAGGCAAGGAGAGGATGAGAGAAAAAATATCACAAGAGAGATCCCCGAAGGGCTCATTGACATGTGCATTAGGCAAAGCCTCCCCTCTGAAATGTGATCTGCCGTGGGTCACTTTCCAAAGGTGTTTGAAAGGCTGTAAGGAGGTAATGTAGCCTCCTTCCCACCTTATGTAACCACTTCACCCCTGGAAGGATTTCCCATGTAAGGACCGGAGCCCTTTTTGCGATTCGGCACTGCGTCGCTTTAACTGACAATTGCGTGGTCATGCGACGTTGTACCCAAACTAAATTTGTGTCCTTTTTTTCCCACAAATAGAAATTTCTTTTGGTGGTATTTGGTCACCTCTGCGTCATTTCTGATCACCGCTATAAACAAAAAAAGCACGACAATTTTGCAAAAAAAAATATTTCTTACTTTTTTCTAAAATATATATCCAAAAAAATATATAAAAAAACAAATGTATTCATCGGTTTTGGCCGATTTATATTCTTCCTCATATTTTTGGTAAAAAAAAAATACAATCAGCGTTTACTGATTGGTTTGCGCAAAAGTTGCCACGTTTACAAACCATGAGAATTAATTTCTGGCGTTTTTACAATTTTTTTTACTTGTAATGGTGGTGATATGCGATTTTTAGCGGTACTGCGATATTGCAGCGGACATGTTGGACATTTTTGACACTTTTTTGGGACCAATGACATTTATACAGCGATCAGAAATTTAAATATCCACTGATTACTGTATAAGTGTAATTGGCAGTGAAGGGGTTAACCTGCAGGGGGCAGGGAAGGGGTTAACTGTGTTCCCTAGGCGCGTTCTAACTGTGGGTAGGGGCTGGGCTGCCATGGGCACCAGAGATCTAACTGATCCCAGTGACAGGCATCAGTAGATCTCTTACATGCCCACTGACAGAGCGGGGAACCGCCGTGTTTACATTGGCGGTTCCCCGTTCTTTCTCTCTGGCAGCTCATCATGGCTCGCCGGCGGACATCGGGTCCTCCAGATCCACGGGCACACTCCTGCAGAATGCGGCGGGCTTGAGAGCGCGCCTCCGGCTGCATTCTCCCGCCCGATAAGTGTACACGCGCAGATCGCCGTTTATATATGGCGATTTGCGAGACAGCGCCACATTGCTGCATTAAATATGCGGTATCCGGTTGGGAACCGGTTAAAGTGATTGTGAACACGTATATTTTTATTATTTACCACTTTGTATCCGGGCCAATTCTGACACTTCGCTCCTACATGTAAAAATCTACTTTTTTTTTTTGCTAGAAAATGAACCCCAAAACTGTATACAGTATATATATCTTTTAACAGAGGCCCTGTAGAATAAAATGGTGGGTGTTGCAATTTGTTGTGTTACACGGTATTTGTGCAGCCATTTTTCAAGCACCATTTTTTTTGGAAAAAATACACTTCAACGAATTTAAAAAATTAAAAAAAACCACAATATTTACCCCAATTTTTGGTATAATGTGAAAGATGATGTTACGCCGAGCAAATATATACCTAACATGTCACGCTTTCAAATTGCGTCTGCCTATGGGATGATGGGTGGGAAATTACGATGCTTAACATTCTCCATAGGTGACATTTTAAATGTCTTAGGTTACCAGATTAGGCTCCATGCACACTGTAGCTGATGAGCGACCATTTTTGGGCATTTGGTTGTTTTTTTTTTACAGCCCATAAACACCCCTTTATGTTATCCTATGAGTCCATGCGCACATGGACGTTACTTGCCGTTTAACAGCAGTGGCGTTTATGGGCTGTTATCTGAACGCCCTGAATTGGCATTCAAGAGCAGTTCTTCTGACCACAAAAAATGATGGATGCCAATAAACACCGATAAAAGCCATTAAACAGGTGTTTATCGGCGTCCAGCGCTTTTTGTAATCAATGATAGCTAATGAAGTAAAAAGAAAAAAGCTAAAAAATGCAGATAAACGCACATACATGCTGCTAAAAGCACATTTTTTAAGCAGCGTCTCCTGCCACATAATCCAATGCCCAGAGGGCGTCCAGTGTGCATGGAGCCTTAGGTTGCATTCAAACCTGAGCGTAGCACTTTTGAAGCTGTTTGTCGTGCGTTTTGTCACGCGTATTTGTGCGTTTGCAAACGCCCAAAGAAGCGCAAGTCGCGCTAATACTCGCAACTGACACTTTTCAGTTGATATCTATGGCAGTACAAATGTTCTAGAAACACCCAAATCTGCCCGATTTGGCCAACAAAAATACCTCCAGGAGTAGTTTGAACCTCAGGCGTTTGGCTTCAGGCGTTTTCTGAGTGGAGATGTGAACCGTCTCCATAGAGAATCATTAATTTTTCCCCGTCCAGCATTTTGTAGCTACAGGCTTCAAGCATATTCAAGCTACAAAAAGCTCAGGTGTGAATGGGGTCTTAGATTTGCCCAGGAGGTCTGGGGCTAGAATTATTGCTCTCACTCTGATATGCGCAACAGTACCTCCTATGTGTGGTGTGATCACTGTTTACATTTGCGTCCGGAAGTAATGCATGTGTTTGCATTTGCGTATAAGCACAAGGTGGGGCAGGGGATGATTGTTTCTTTAACCACTTCCATACAGGACACTTACACCCCCTTCCTTACCAGACCAATTTTCAGCTTTCAGCACTCTCACACTTTAAATGACAATTACTCAGTCATGCAACACTGCACCCAAACAAAATGTTTATCATTTTTTTCTCACAAATAGAGCTTTATTTTGGTGGTATATAATCACTGCTGGGTTTTTTATTTTTTTCAATATAAGCGAAAAAGTAGCGAAAATTTTGAAAAAAACATTAACAGTAAATTTCACACTCTCACGACTTTCGACTTTTAACCAGACCATTCCTTCCCCCACATTCACAGGACATACCTTCACCAATTTCTTTGTTAGTAGGGGACGGGGTGGAACACGAATATGCGTTTACGTTTGTGTACGTAATGAAGGCCTGCGTTTACATTTGTCACTAGTGTGGTGTGTATCCTCCATGACAACGCGTATAGTCTCACTCTCGTTATTAAGATCGGGGTCTGGAGGACCCGTTTAGATTCTGGGGTAAGTGTGGACTCGAAAAACATCGAACTTATACGAACTTCGGACATCGATGTTTTACGACCTGCCCC
>BLSH010173712.1:107060-135758 GCA_018402905.1 Glandirana rugosa | reverse complement strand
CGGATTCCCGTCATTTTGTGACCGGCTGTGATTGGACACAGCCGGTCACGTGGTAAAGAGCCAATACTATTGGCTCTTTACCGTGATCGGGGTCGGGCATTGTCCGAGGGACAAGCCCGCCCCCCGATCGCCGCGCTGCGCGCCCCCTGGGGCGCGCGCGAGCGGCGTGCACGCCGCTCAGCCGCCATTGATGTCAGTGACCGGCTGTGATAGGACACAGCCGGTCACGCGGTAAAGAGCCAATTTTATTGGCTCTTTACCCGATCACGGAAGGCCGGGGTCCCGAGGGACACGGCCGGTCCCCGATCGCCGCGATGCGGGCCCCTGAGGGCCCGCAAAGCGGCGAAAACAAGAGGACGTAATATAACGTCCACTTAGGATGGGGAGTCCACCTTGCCGGCGTATTTTTACAATACGCCGGTAAGGAAGTGGTTAATTATTATTATTATTATTATTAATTTTGTGCAAAACTTTTTTTTACACTTTTTTGGATTAACTTTATTGCTATTACAGGGGATGAACAGCATCCCTTTATCCTCTTATCTTTATCCTAACATCCTCTTTATTTAGTGATCTGGGGTCTATTAGACCCAAAATCTCTCCTCTGGCCTCCAATGCAGCCGATTAGACCAATTTGTGTCTGATGGGCTGCATTGGAGGCCAGAGGAGAGATTTAATGGCCAGGTAAACAAAGAGGCGATGCCGGAAGTGAGGACATATTCATCGCTCCAGGTTTCCGGGGTCACAGAGAGAGAGAAGAGAGGACAGGTCTGATGCTACCCGTAACACCCCTCCATCCCTAATAATTTGCAATAAAGGAGAAAAATAGCCCATGGGACTTTGAGTGAGGTGGGAACGGGGCCCAGAAAAGCATCATTTATTGAGTTCATCAGCAAATACATGAACATTTGAGCCAAGCTTTATGAAGGAGACTTACAATCCAACATGTGTCAAAGTGTTGATACATTGTTAAAAATTGTAAAATATACAAAATATATCAATACAGGCATCCATAACGCAATGCATTTTGCAAGTCTGTGCTTGCTTCCTCAGGAGTAGATCTAAACCACTTCAGCCCCGGAAGGATTTGCCCCCTTCCTGACCAGAGCCCTTTTTGTGATTCGGCGCTGCATTGCTTTAACTGACAATTGCGCGGTCGTGCGGAGTTGTACCCAAACGAAATTTGCGTCCCTTTTTTCCCACAAATAGAGCTTTCTTTTGGTAGTATTTGATCACCGCTGCGTCATTTCTGATCGCTGCTATAAACAAAAGAAGACCGACAATTTTTCAAAAAAACCCAAATTTCTTACTTATACAAAAAAAAAAAATATAAAAAAACATTTTTTTTTCATCAGTTTTGGCCGATTTATATTCTTCCTCATATTTGTGATAAAAAAATCGCAATTGGCGCTTATTGATTGGTTTGCGCAAAAGTTTCCGCGTTTACGGATGATGAGACTTCCTTTCTGGGGTTTTTATTTTTTTGTTATTTTTTACTAGTAATGGCAGCGATCTGCGATTTTTAGCGGTACTGCGATATTGCAGCGGACATGTCGGACCGTTTTGACACTTTTTTGGGACCATTGGCATTTATACAGCGATCAGTGCTATAAAAATGCACTGATTACTGTGTAAATGCCATTGGCAGTGAAGGGGTTAACCTGCAGGGGGCGCTCTAAGGGTTAACTGTGTTCCCTGGGCGTTCTAACTGTGGGGGGACTGCCCTGGCTGGGGAAGGGAAGTGATCACAGCTTCCATGTAGAGGAAGGCTGTGATCACAGCCCTTCCCCCTCTCACAGAACGGAGTTCCGTGTTTACTTACACGGACCTCCGTTCTTTCACTCTGAGGGGGCATTGCGGATCGACTCCGCCACACCCGCTCCCTGGTCCTCCCCGGACACAGTGAGCGTGCGGGCGTGCCACCGGCGGCACGCGCGCGCTCACAGTGCGCGATCTGGCAACCGCCGTCAGATGATGGCGGTTTGCGCAGGAGAGCCACCTTGTCGCCGTCAACCTGCGGTTGACGGTCGGCAAGTGATTGCGGTGCAGTATATCTATGAAACAAAGTAACTATTGGAAATTTTGTGACATTGAGTTATGGATGTCTGTATTGATATATTTTGTATATTTTACAATTTTTAACAATGTATCAAGGTTTTGACACATGTTGGATTGTATGTCTCCTTCATAAAGCTTGGCTCAAATGTTCATGTATTTGCTGATGAACTCAATAAATGATGTCTTTTATACATATTTATACTTGCTTTTCTGGCCCCCCGTTCAAACAAACATGTTATACTAACCTACTCTGTAATGGTTTTGCACAGAGCAGCCCTGATACTCTTTTTTGGGTTCCCTACCTGTGCTCCTAGCTCCTCCCACCCACTGAGTACCTACCATAGCTATCTGCCTTCTATGGTGGTACTTGCACAGGCTTGCTCTCAAGCCGGCTCTGTATATCCATAGATGCGTGGCTTGGCCCTGCCCCCCACTCCCACCTCATTGGCTGTGTTTGACAGCAGCAGGAGTCAATGGCTCCTTCTGCTGTTTCTGAGCCAATGAGGAGGAAGAGAGCCAAGAGAGCTGCTGCTCTTGTGCACATGGATGGATTGAGATTGGGCTCTATGTGTCCATAGACACACAGAGCGTGGCTTGAACCCACCCTCTGCACCCTCCTTGTTGGCTGCAATTGACAGCAGCAGGATCCGCTGCTGTCTCTGAGCCAATGAGGAGGAACAGAGCCAAGAGAACCGCTGCTCTCATGCACATGGATGGATCGAAATCGGGATCAGGTGTGTGTAAGGGGGTTTGGAGGGAGCAGCTTTAGGACCAGAGCACTCTTTGCGATTCAGCGCTGCGTCGCTTTAAATGACAATTGCGCGGTCGCGCAACAAAATTTGCGTCCTTTTTTTCCCACAAATAGAGATTTCTTTTGGTGGTATTTGATCGCCTCTGCGTTATTTCTAATTGCCGCTATAAACAAAAGAAGAGCGACCATTTTGCAAAAAAACCCAAATTTCTTACTTTTTGCTAAAATTCTAATTAAAAAAAAATATATAAAAAAAAACAATTTTTTTCACCGTTTTTGGCCGATTTATATAATTCCTCATATTTGCGATAAAAAAAATCGCAATCGGCGTTTATTGATTGGTTTGCGCAAAAGTGGCCGCGTTTATGGATGATGAGAATTCATTTCTGGGGTTTTTATTTTTTTTTTTATTTTTTACTAGTAATGGCGGGTTCTTTCCCTGTAGCCGCTCATCGCGTCTCGCCAGCGAAAATCGTGTCCGCCCGAGCCGCGGGCACACTCCCCAGGAGTGTGGCGGGTGCTCGCACGCGCGCCCCCTGGTGGCTGATTGCAGATCACCGCTTATTTACGGCGATTCGTGCTCAGCATCCCGACTGCCGCCGTGAAAACACGGCGTGCGGTCGGGAACCTGTTAAAGCAAAGAATGCATTAAGGTAAAAAAAAAAAAACGTCAGCCTTTAAAACCACTTTGAATCAGTAATTGTTGCCCCACTGCACTGAAATTGTGTACATTGCACAAGGTTGTAGGGTGGTTGCTGGGTTGCCCCATAGACTTGCGTGGGTTGTGTTTGGCATCAGTAACACCTGCAGAATGTTTTATTTTTTGTTTTTTCTGTGGCTGTTATGCTTTGCTACTTCTTTTACTGTAGCATGTGCAGAGCCCTGAGCAGCCGCATCTCATTATTAAGGCATGCAGTCAAAGCCATAGTTTCACTTCTCCCTTGGCCGCTCATGTGAAGATGCCCTAAAAATGGTGTTTAGTATTACATGCATAGAAAGCATAGCAAAAAATGGGATAAACATTCATAAGGTTGATGGATGCCCATCTTAGGGTCAAGCGACCAGATTCAGCACAATCTGTCCCCACGCAGACTAAGGGAAGGTCACACTTGATGCTACTCGGGGGCTTTCAGGAGATTCCTGCACTGAGCAAGTCTAATCACGTTCTGGTAAATAATGGTTGAAGGAATGAGGCCCCAAAATGGAACCAATGTGTGGTCAGCAGAGATGCCATTAAATAAAAAGTTGCTTCCAAATGGATTCTTTAGGAAGGTCAATATTTATTAGTCATTTAACTACTTCAGCCCCGGAAGGATTTCCCACTGTAGGACCAGAGCACTTTTTGCGATTCGGCGCTGCATCGCTTTAACTGACAATTGCGCGGTCGTGCGACGTTGTACCCAAATAAAATTTGCGTCCTTTTTTTCCCACAAATAGAGCTTCCTTTTGGTGGTATTTAATCACCTCTTCGCCATTTTTGATCGCCGCTATAAGCAAAAAAAAAACAATATTTCTTACTTTGTGCTAAAATACAAATCAAAAAAAAAAATAAATATAAAAAAACATTTTTTTCATCGGTTTTGGCCGATTTATATTCTTCCTCATATTTTTGGTAAAAAAAATCGCAATCAGCATTTATTGATTGGTTTGCGCAAAAGTTGCCGCGTTTACTGATGATGAGAATTCATTTCTGGGGTTTTAATTTTTTTTATTTTTTACTGGTAATGGCGGCGATCTGCAATTTTTAGCAGTGCTATGATATTGCAGTGGACATGTCGGACCATTGGAAAAGAAGAAAAGAGGCGCATCTAAGTGCAGACTTTAAAAAAAGTTTATTAAAACCAACAATTGGCAACTCATATGAGACAGAAGATAAAAAGCACATGAGCAGGTCCTCAAAGGGGTAACATCAGTGAGACGTCCATAGGCCAGGATTCATAGCACCATCATGAACTGTAGCAAGCTTCCCTGTGGGTTGGTAACCGGCCGGAGACAGGGGAATCTTGAAATGAGGCTTGGTTCTGTGGCAGCTAGAGTCCCAGGATGATGACGTCACTGGACAGCGACGCGTTATCCGAGCCGGCGTGCTGCGATTGGTGTGGCAGCCGCGCTCCTTTATCAAGCTATAGGTCAGGACCAAAGGGGTTTGTTTTATTAACAACATTAACAGTACAAGATACATAGTGCTAATAATAAATTATAAAAGAATATATATCATATGTAACTGAAGGAAAATTCCTACCATAACATTAATCGAAATATAAATATCCTTCTGATGACCATATTGAAAGCGTATGATAGATAAAACATGGATACAAATTTATATAACCAACAGAAATGTATCTAGTATAAAAACAGAGATTCTGGTAATTTTATAGGTCAACAACCGCCATCAATAAAAAAGGTTTAAAATGTAAAACCCTACCTACTGAGTGTTATATCAGGCAAGATGTGTGCTAGTGTGCGGTTCTGATATGGTCATCAGAATGATATTTATATTTCGATTAATGTTATGGTATGAATTTTCCTTCAGTTACATATGATATACATTCTTTTATAATTTATTATTAGCACTATGTATCTTGTACTGTTAATGTTGTTTCATATACGAACTATATAGATTATATCCCTTTACCTTCATCATCCTTTTCTTCCCTCCCTCTTCTGGCCCCTCTGTTATTTAGTTTCATTCTCGAAACCATCCCCCTTTTCTTTTATTGGTACCACCCTGCCCCTTACTTTGCACATAAAACAAACCCCTTTGGTCCTGACCTATAGCTTGATAAAGGAGCGCGGCTGCCACACCAATCGCAGCACGCCAGCTCGGATAACGCGTCGCTGTCCAGTGACGTCATCATCCTGGGACTCTAGCTGCCATGGAACCAAGCCTCATTTTAAGATTTCCCTGTCTCCGGCCGGTTACCAACCCACAGGGAAGCTTGCTACAGTTCATGATGGTGCTATGAATCCTGGCCTATGGACGTCTCACTGATGTTACCCCTTTGAGGACCTGCTCATGTGCTTTTTATCTTCTGTCTCATATGAGTTGCCAATTGTTGGTTTTAATAAACTTTTTTAAAGTCTGCACTTAGAGGCGCCTCTTTTCTTCTTTTCCAGTGTTACAAGGACTTATATGTTTTTTCAGGGTGTTGCGCCATATACTTGTTTTGATATGTCGGACCATTTTCACACTTTTTTGGGACCAATGACATTTATACAGCGATCAGAAATTTAAATGTCCACTGATTACTGTATAAATGTTATTGGCAGTGAAGGGGTTAACCTGCAGGGGGTAGTGAAGGGGTTAACTGTGTTCCCTAGGCATTCTAACTGTGGGAGCGCTGGGCTACCAAGGGCACCAGAGATCTAACTGATCCCAGTGACAGCGATCAGTAGATCTCTTATGTCCCCACTGACAAAGCAGGCAACCGCCATGTTTACATCGGTGGTTCCCCGTTCTTTTGCTCTGCCTGCTCATCGCGGCTTGCTGGCAGACATCGGGTCCACCTGAGCCACGGGCACACTCCTCCGCGCGCCCCCTAGCTGCCACTCTGCAAATCGCCGTTCATTTACGGCGACTCGCGGGACACGTCCACACTGCCACAGTAAATATACTGCGCCCGATGTGGAAGTGGTTAAACGGGTAAAACACACTATCAATAAATGTGTGGCTCTTTAGTGACCACTCTGCCAGGGGAAAATGTACACTTAAATGGGTGGGTTCTGTCCAATATACTCAGGGCTGAATGAATCAGCACAGATCCTGCTCACTAAAGTGCACTGTGCACCTTTCCTGATGAAGTGGCCACTGAAGATGTTGTGTTTTAACCTATTCTCTGATTGGTGAAGGCTGAGAGGAGGGGGGATGACATCACAATCTTCTTATGTCCAATCAGAGCACACTTTGCACCACTTAGCATTCTCTAATTGGTGCCTGTGCTGAGCAAGCCAACCTCCTACTGTATGTTCACAATGCAGCATGGCAGACACTCAACACGTGCCCCAGAAGCTAGTGGAGATCCCTAAAATACAATGCAGTACCAATGTAGTACAGTGATTTCCATCTTCTAGAGGCATTCCACAGGTAAGGCACATACATTGTTACAATGGTCCAAGCTGAAACAATGTAACTATGTAAAAACATCTATATCTGGAATTCCTTAATTGTCGCTAATCAAATTTCTTAAGGCCCAATGGTCTTGGTGAGGCCTTACCTGGGGTTCCTAGAGAGATAATCCAAGAAATAAGTTACACCAAGAGCGCTGGAGCAAATGGGTCTAAAAAAGCTTTAGCAATTCCCCAGATGATTGAATACAGCAGTCAATGTGCTTTTGGGGTTTGAACAATCTCCCTTGAGGGTTTGAATGTTAATTGTATATTAGAAGGGACAAGTTAATTGAATTGATATGAAATGGGTGTGGTTAAAGTGTCCACGATAAATTCAGCAGCATACAGTATGCACTCCTATACACGTTATGCAATTTTTACTTCCTAGATTTTTGCTTCTGTCTGTGTTGCTGTTGAAGAGCTCCCTTCGCCTCCTGTCTGGTGAAACTGTTGTCAGCAGGACAAGAAATGAGGGGTGATCTCTCTAACGGACCTCTGGATAGCAGGAAAAGCCTAATGAGAGTTCCAAACCTTCCCCACTCCATCAAATATAAAAATATATATGGAAGACAGTCCCTGTCCCTATGGAAATGTAGAGAAAAGTCACACAGAGTTTGCACGTTGGCTGAATGCAAGACTACAGAGTGTAGATTTTAAATGGAGAAAACTGCTCTGCCAGTTTTCTCCGGATTTTGCTATGCCTGGATGGGGCTCTGTAGTTTGGAGATCCCTAAGTCTTGGGTGGGACAGGATCTCCAACCCTGTGTCCGGGTCCTGAGGACATCCAGCAGGTTGTGTGCCCAGGTGGATACAGCCAATATAAAGAGGGGCTGATGAGAGCAGAGGAGAGAGGAAGAAAGGTGGAGTGTGAACAGTTTGCTGCTGCTACTGCAAGACAGACCTGTGTGGGAGATTGCAGCCCGTGGAAAGGAGGGTCTATGCCCAGGGACTGGGAAAGGCTATCCAGCTTGGAAGTCGAGGAGACTAAGGGAGCCAGTGAGTCCAATAGGCTTGGAGGAACCAAATGGGTTTGGAGCCAGCAAAGGAACTGCTGACAAGGGAGCCAGGTGGCTCTGTATTTTTCTTTATGAGTGCTAAATGAAGTTTAAACCCCTCCGTGGGATTCCTGGATGGACCTTTTGCTTTGTTTTTTCGTTTAACTAGTTCCCCACCGCATGCAGTATATTTACTGCGGCGGTGTGGACACTTCACCATAAATAAGCGGCGATCTGCGGGTGGCCGCTAGGGGGTGCGCGTGCGTGCGCCCACCGTGCTCCTAAGGAGTGTGCCCGTGGCTGGGCGGGCCCGATGTCCGTCAGCGAGCCGCGATGAGCAGCCACATCTAAAGAATGGGGAACCGCCGATGTAAACACGGCGATTCCCCACTCTGTCAGTGCAGGCATAGGAGATCTACTGATCCCTGTCACTAGGATCAGTGAGATCTCTCATGCCCATGGTAGCCCAGCCCTCACGCAGTTAGGACACACCCAGGGAACACCGTTACCCCCTAGATCTCCCCCTGCAGGTTAACCCCTTCACTGCCAATGACATTTATATAGTTATCAGTGGACATTTAAATTTCTGATTGCTGTATAAATGTCATTGGTCCCAAAAAAGTGTCAAAATGGTCCGGCATGTCCACTGCAATATCGCAGTACCGCTAAAAATCGCAGATCACCGCCATTACTAGTAAAAAATGTTAAAAATAAATTTAAAAACCCAGAAATTAATTCTCATCATCAGTAAACGTGGCCACTTTTGCGCAAACCAATCAATAAACGCCAATTGCGATTTTTTTTTTTAACCAAAAATATGAGGAAGAATAAAAATCGTCCAAAACCGATGAAAAAAATGTTTTTTTATATATTTTTTTGGATTTATATTTTAGCAAAAAGTAAGAAAAACATTTTTTTTTTTGCAAAATTGTCGCTCTTCTTTTGTTTATAGCGGTGATCAGAAATGACGCAGAGGTGATCAAATACCACCAAAAGAAAGCTCTATTTGTGGGAAAAAAAGGACGCAAATTTAGTTTTGGTACCACGTTGCACGACCGCGCAATTGTCAGTTAAAGTGACGCAGTGCCGAATCGCAAAAAGTGCTCTGGTCCTAAAGTGGGAAATTCTTCCGGGGCTGAAGTGGTTAAATAAACATGGGCTACCAGGCCCTTAACTTTTAACGCCTGTCTGATAGTGACTCACTGCACAAAAACTCATCTATCATTAGAGTTAAACACCCCAAGTTTACAAAGGATAAAAACCTTTTAGCTGGACATACATCCATTTTTACTACTGACTGTGTCCCTATAATTTTCCTTACTTTTTGTCCTCAGTTTCTGTGCTTGGGAAAGGAAAGGATGACCTTGAACCACCTAAATACCGGCATTATGGACTTTTAAACTCTTCCCATCATTAGGCCATTTATAAATGGCCTAGGGTTAACGTGGTATTGCCTGGATCATGGTTGAGGCTACAACCGTGATCCTGGTATAGTTGTTTTCAGCCGGCGATTTCTTACAAGGTTAAAGTGATTTGTGTGGTGATTGAGCCCCTGGATCACTGTTTATAGGCTGTGGAAGGGAATCCCCCTCCCACCACCGCCACCGCCTTTACCAGCCTCTCCTGCCCGATCAGAGAGCCTGGTGAGGATGCAACCGGTTGCATGTGTTTACACGGTGAGAGGAACTGATTTCCACAGTGTGACATTAGAAACCAGAAGTGACGAGGATTTCATCACTTCTGGTTTTGGTCTCATGTAAAGAAGCCGTTACCGGCTTGTGAAAGCATCTGATCAAATCAATCTCAGTTTGATCAAATGCTTTAGAGGCCAAAGGAAAGATCTGAGGTCTAATAGACCCCAGATCTCTCCACAAAGAGGACCTATCATGGCCCATGCAATCATTCTCAAGGGATGTTGTTCAAATTGATCAAAGTTGATTAAAAAGAATGTTAAAGGTACAATGTAAACAAAGCCTTAAATAAAATAAATAATAAAGTCAACATTTTTTAAAACATTCAACTTTTTTATTTGTACTGCTCTTATAATACTAAATGTTCAATGTGTTCCTTTTGTTTTGTAGCAGAAGACACATTCCATCATGTATTTTGTTCTCTTCCTGGTAAGATAATTTTACTTTATAAAGGAGATACTCTTAAGCATGCAGAATTTTTTTTTTTTTCAAATTGATGTTTATTAAAGTTTTTCAAAGTTACAAAGGTTGATATTATCACTTTTAACACATTTAACACAATCCAGTAAGCATTTTGCTTATTAATCATAGCAGATCAAGGTTCTTTAGTCGAGACACAAGTACAGGCTCTAGGCCCTCCCAGGGATAGAGTATGAGTAGGGTTGAGGGGACTCACATTTCTATGTATCTGGACAGCACCTTTTCCCTAAGGACCCCTAGGGTGTCCCCAGGGGGAGGGCATTGTTGGTTCCTAGTCATTGGGCTCCCCGAGGGACTCCCCTTCACCTCCAGACCACCCTGCCACCCCAACTGGGATCTTAAGTGACAGAGTGGGGGCTTCGGGGATCCCCCGAATGGCCCGGACCGACTCCATTGAACTGACTTAATCCGCAGAATTTCAATCCATCTATCTATTGACTTGTGTACAACTAGCCTGTTGTGTTGATAGGAGAATCGGATCATTTTTTTGGTTGAATGGGAAAAAAAAATACATCATCTATGGCCTGCCTTAGAACTGAGAGAACACAATGGGGGTGTTTTCTGTACAGACGGTGTGTAGTATCACAATGATCCTCTTATCGTTCTTTCTCTCTTCTCAGGTGTTTGCAGCTCTTTTCCTATTTGCTGTTTTGGGTTTCACAATAATATTTGTCTGTTCTCGGGTAAGTACTATCAATCTGAAGTGTAAAATCTAAAGAAAGGAAAACATCAAATTGATTTTTCAGCTGTAGGTATATAAAAGCCAATTTACCCCAAAGAAATTCAAACTGGACCCTAAATTTCTGTTGGTGAAGTTAAAACGTCCATGTTACTCAATACTCAAAGTAGAACTAATGGCAAAACTTTGAGTAAGGGCAGTTATAACCCCTGTCAGTTTTTGTTGACTTCTTGGTCTCATTGAGGAGATTCCTCTTCACTTCCTGTCCCGTAGCCAATACGGGAAATGAGAGAAAATTCCTCCAAAGTGAGGAAATTCCTGGTTTCCACCAGAAAAAGTCTCCCCATTGGGGTATTTTCTTGCTATGCTTTTTCTGGTGGCAGCCCAGAATATGGGATTTTTCTTCACTTTTGGTAATAGCGGCTGCCAGGACAACTAGTGAGGGTGAATCTTTCTAATGGGGGGTACAGACAACAATAAAAAAAAACTGACAGGGGTTCCAATCCCTTTCTGCTTCATCACGTTCGGCCGGCCGCAAGTTGTATGTACGACCATCGTGTGCATGTCAGTGGGCTACATACGACCGTCAACGTACGATTCAACACGGTCGTGTGCACGATCGTCGTCCCGTGTGTACGAGCCATTAGATATCTGGTCTCAACATGAAAGAATGAAGGTTTATTCTAACTGTATCACCAGTGAAGTTCTAGCCATAGACAAAGCAGGAAAACATATTCTTCTGCTGGTCCCTGCCCATTCTTTCTGAGCAGTAAGGCAGTATCATTTTAAGTTAATCTGTCCCTGTATATGAGGACAACTTCAAATCCCAGTACAATTGGAAGCTCTAAACATGAATTGATGAAGCTTTAAACATGAGTTTAGGTCCTTAAAAATGAGTGTAGTCAGTCTTAGAGTTAAGCTGGCCATAGATGGTTTGAATCTTTGCCTGCTCAGCAGGGTCTAGCTGAGATTCGAGCCGTGTATGGGCAGGCTGAATGTTTGGTTAAAATCGGATTTTACATTATCACAGCCACTAGTAGTAATCACTGTGTTCTCCCAGCAGGAATGACTGCCCCTACCACCCGGCCAGGGGAATATAATGGCTGTGTGAGAGGGATTCCCCAGTCAACACTGACTGTGTTGATGGGGGAATCAAGTGATTTTTCTTACTGTAACCCATGGTTACAGGAAAAAAAATCATCCCATCTATGGCTGGCTTTAGAAAACCTAAAAGTCTCCATTTCAATATATAGCGTAGTAAGAAGAATCACAGTAGAAGTCAAGAATCCAGTATGGATAACACAAAATAAATGTTGGACTAGGTGAGGGCGCCATATTTATTGAAGATATTGTTTTCACGTGATCTCTTGCATTCATTCAAACAGATCTGTGGTGTTCAGAAACGAGTCGTTGGGATCTTCTCTTACTCATCCCCTGAAGATTACCACTGGATCACACAGGGCCTGGAATCCCAAATGTTTAAAGGTTCTGTAAAGTCCACTTTCCCCTCAATCATATCAAATAAGAACAAATCGAAATTCAGACAAGATGTTGAGAAGTGTGATTTTGCCATGTTATATCACACGAAGAATCGGGGACGGCTTAACCTCACCAATGTGACAGACTCCCTTTATGACGTTGAGATCAAATACATGTCCTCGTGTAAAGGTATAATGTGAAGCTACCTTCCTGGTTTTTATTAAGTAGACAAAACCCAAAACAAAGGTGATTTTAACACTCAAGGGTCTATTTATAATAAATTCTTGTGAGAATGTTTTAGCATTTGCACAGAAGTCTTGAATATCCCCCGTAATGTTTGTGAGATTTGTGAAATATCAGTTTCTTTTTGTCGCCTTTAGCAGGGTAAATGTAACATTCCCTAACATTCATTCGTAAGAGAAAATAGTCTCAAGAAGATCCGACCAGAAGAGGTAAAGAACATTCAACCAATAGAGAAAATAGCTTAACAGGGTAGGTTAAGAGAATTTAACCAGAAGAGGAAATATTTTGAGAAAGACATTTGCTAAGTGTATGGAGATTCCTGTGCTCACCACTGACAGTGTAATGCTACACTGTTCTTCTACTGCAGAGAGGGAACTGTTATACAGAAATTATACAATATTTCAGGGATGGAACTCCATTGTTTACCATGGTGACCTGAGAAGAGTTTAAGTCTGGTAAACCTGTCAAACAATGGAGTTCTATCTCTGCAACATTGTATACATTTTGTATAGCAGTTCCCTCTCTGCAGTACCTACAGTCTTATCAATATTCCAATCACACACCCTCCTGGAAAAAAGGCTCATCAATAATGGGCCAAACAGAAAAGATGTCAAACTTCAGCACTCACTTCACCCAAGGTGGTTTAGGCGATGCTGCTCTCCCTAAACTGGGAAAATCCAAAATTCTAAAAGCAAACAAAAAGGGAGAGCGCAAACGTCTAGTGCATTACCTTTAAAACACGGCACAATTTATTAAAAAGCTAGAAAAAAACATACTCACAAATGTGTGTAAATACAGCGCATATCATAAATCACTCCAGTGACATGGGCAACAAGCCTCCATGGTTGGAAAGCTAACACGTTTCAGGAGACAAGCCCCCTTCCTCAGAGCTGATCCAACACCTTGAGGAAACCTTATTTATGTAGTTCTAGGGTACAGTCTCCTCCTCTTCCTCCCAAGAAACCGGGGCAGAGCCCACCAACAGTGGGGTCAAGGGGGAGGTATGTCTATCTCCAAATGTGACCTGCCCAGCTTGTGTCTATGGGGTCTTTCTTTGAACGAGGCTAAAAACGGGCTTAGTCCCCCAGACTTCTATGTTTGCAATAGCTGCATGGATCTTACCACAAAAACCCCTTTCAGAGATCTCCCCCACAGTGTACACGTGCAGTCCATACTTGCCTGGCTCAGAGAAAACATTGATTCCCAATGAACCCCTGGATCTCAAATGCATAGTGTGGAACGCATGCGATCCATTCCCACAATGGAGCCAGGCTACACTTCCGGCGTAAGGACCGCTTGCCAAGAGGGTAAACAAAAGACAGAACTTCTGCGTTAGATTGGGAGTACTGCCTGCCTAATGCCTCCATACAGACATGCAAAGATCGGGTGGGACCCTAGGCTGAAGCTTCACATCTTTGCTAATATTAGTGCCCATAGCAACGATGTGAAGCTCTGGCTTAGGGTCCGGCCCAATCTTTGCACATGTGTATGGGCACATTAGGCAGGAAGTACTCCCAGTCTAACCCCAAAGTCCTGTCTTTTGTTTACACTCGTGGCGTGTGGTCCATATGCCAAAAGTGTAGCCAGGCTCCATTGTGGGAATGGATAGCATGCGTTCCACACTATGCATTTGAGATCCGGGATTCATTGGGAATCAATGTTTTCTCTGAGACAGGCAAATACGGACTGCACATGTACACTGTGGTAAGATCCATGCAGTTATTGCAAACATAGAAGTCTGGGGGACTAAGCCCGTTTCTAGCCTCCTTCAGAGAAAGATCCCATAGACACAAGCTGGGCAGGTCACATTTGGAGATAGACATACATCCCCCTTGACCCCACTGCTGGTGGGCTCTGCCCCGGTTTCTTGGGAGGAAGAGGAGGAGACTGTACCCTAGAATGACATAAATAAGGTGTCCTCAAGGTGTTGGATCAGCTCTGAGGAAGTGGGCTTGTCTCCTGGAACGCATTAGCTTTCCAGCCGTAGAGGCTTGATGCCCACGTCACTGGAGTGATTTATGATATGCACTGTATTTACACACGTTTGTGAGTATGTTTTTGGCCTTTTAATAAATTGTGCCGTGTTTTAAAGGTAATGCACTAGACATTTGCGCCCTCCCTTTTTGTTTGCAGCAATTACCAGCTGGATACAGGAGATGCAAAGTCAATGTACATATTCACCAGCACACCAGGAGTCTTCAATTATCATGCAAAGGTTTTTATTGCAGATAGACCACATCACAAAGACAAGTGCAACGTTTCGGGGGCCACGCAGGACCCGTGCATGTGATGCGTGATGAAGGGGTCCTGCACGGCTCCGAAACATTGCACTTGTCTTTGTGATGTGATCTCTCTGCAATAAAATCTTTTGGATGGCAATTGAAGACTCCTGGTGTGCTGGCAAATATGTACATTGTCTCTGCAGTACCTAACTCATCACTTAAGCCTCGTACACATGGTTCGATGGTCGTACTACCGAACTGACCAAATTGTATGTTGGATCATGTAACTCACATACTGACATGCACTAAATGATCGTACGACCAAGCCGAACGTATTGACATGTAATGAACGTATAAAGAGAAACTTCAGCTGCATGTAATTAACGTCAGGCCATTCCTGACTTCTGAGCATGCGTGTTTTGCACAATACAACTTGTTGGACCAGCTTCTCTGTACACACGGTACAATGGTCGTACGACCGCTTGTTGGTACTACCAAAGTTTTCTAGTTTGCTCATCCAACTCCTGTTGTATGACCATCGTACGTCGGCTGTTCTAATCGCGTGTACTAATGGTCGGATGAGCATACAAGGAGCAGTCGTACGACCGTTTGCATACGACCGTCGAACCATGTGTACGAGGTTTCAGAGTAAATACACATTCATTATGAACATCAGTTCTATCCAGTGGTCATAATGCAGTACTTTCATGATTCATTCTATTCTTTTAAAGGAAAACAATATAACTGGAGAGAAAACATCCCAATAACATTAATTTTGCCCTCATTCACACAAAACAAATGTACATGTGTTTTCTCAGGATGAATGGCTCTTCCATTTTTCTTTAAATAGCCCCCCTCTTAGTTTACAGTGCAATGGTCTCTCTTATATTATTTCTGCTTCTGGTCAAATGTTCTTAGCGTATAATGTTAGTCTATTTTCTGTATTGTTCAAATGATTTTTAATTCTACAGGTCAAATGTTCCTATGGCTATTTTTAGTTGGATTGAATGCTAGCAAATGTTACATTTGCCCAATTAAATGCAACAAATAAAAACTGACATTTTACACATATTTAGAAACATTACAGTTTTTATTCATGACTTTTGCTTGACTTTTGCTTGGCCTGAACATTGGTTTACTCTGTATTTTGTGAGATATGGCACACATTGAACATTTTAGTGATAGTGATATTTTAGTTTAAGGCCTCATACATACGGACAATTTTTAGTGCCACATTTTTTTCAGCTCTCCATGTTATTCAATGGCCCCATAAAAACGCTGACGTTTTTGAGCTGTAGATGGCGTCGGCGTTAGTGAGCTGAAAGTAGAACCCACGGCCAGTGTGTTCCGAGGCTGTAGCATTATTGGCGTTAGCTGCCTACCTGGGGTCAGCCTTGGTTGTGCCCTGATTGTACCCATGTGGATCTGACTTTTATACAATAAAAACGGCATTGATTTGGAGTGTGGCTGTCTGAAGATTTTCTTTCCTCTATGGCGTTTTTGACGCTGAGCCTGCAAAACGCTCACTAACGCAGATTAACGCCGTAGCAACGTTAACTGGCATTTCAGGGTAAAAGATAGCAGAGGAATGTTTTTTCAAACAAAACGCCTATTGACGCTGACACTCACTAACGCGCATTAACGCCGATGCAAAACGCAGACTAAATCGAGTTTTTAAAGCAGATTTTTCCCTGACGTCGAGCCTGACGTTAAGTTTATTTTTTTTAATACACCCGTGTGTATGGGGCCTAAGTGGTTGTAACCCTAAACAAAAAATATCCTAATCCTTTAAAGCATGAATAACCGCACAGTGCTTTTGCTGTGCAATTTGGCCCTTTGTATCATGTAAAATACCTAGTTGATACTGCCTGGTGCTGCCCTCATCTCTGTAAACTGACCACCTTTATCATGGCTGCTGAGCCCCTGATACTGTGGTCAGTTTGTGTGCCTTCATCATCCTGCTGTCTCTCCTTGCTACCTCTCCCCCCCTCCCTACCTGTCAGCTATGTCAGTGTCTGCCTCTATCCTCCTGCTGCTATCATAACTGTGTGATATGGCTACATTCCCCTGTGTTACATTAAATGAAGTGCCCAGTGTATGCGTTTTAAAATAAATATGCCACTGTATACCTTATTTAATAGCAGCACTCCACTGACCGCCTGCCACTCTCCATCTCCCCCCCCCCCTCCCAGCTGATGTCAGTGGGGGATTCTCAGCACCTCCTGCTGTGGTTGTCAGATCAGGAGAGGAGAGAGGCGAGCAGTCAGGTGAGCACCGAGCAGCGCTCTATAATAAGGTATACAGCGGCATATTTTTAAAAAGACACATACACCAGGGCACATCATTTATTGTAACACAGGAGATTGTAGACATATCACACAGTGCTTTGCAGCCACTTTAAGGCAATGATCCCAACCATGCAGGTAGCTTTAAAGTAGATATAGATGCTAACTGGGTGACATTTAGGGTTCATGCACACTGCAGCTTAAAAACACTGCTTCTACGGGCGTTTCAGCTTTTTTTTTTCTCTGCCTCTAACATCCCCTCTATGTTAGCCTCTGTATCCATTCACACTATAGGCGTTTTCAGGAGTTTAGTGGCCGGGAAGTTTAGAGATAGAAAAAAAAACCCAGAAATGCCACATGTAGTTTTTGAGCTCCAAAAAATGCCTGAATTCTCATAAATGGGTGTAAATCCTTGTACATGCAGGTTTATGAGTGGTTGATGCTTTTCAGGGGTCAGAAACTGTATTTTCATTGGGTATGTTCCATATATACAGGGTGGGCCATTTATATGGATACACCTTAATAAAATGGGAATGGTTGGTGATAATAACTTCCTGTTTGTGGCACATTAGTATATGTGAGGGGGGAAACTTTTCAAGATGGGTGGTGACCATGGCGGCCATTTTGAAGTCGGCCATTTTGAATCCAACTTTTGTTTTTTCAATAGGAAGAGGGTCATGTGACACATCAAACTTATTGGGAATTCCACAAGAAAAACAATGGTGTGCTTGGTTTTAACTTAACTTTATTCTTTCATGAGTTATTTACAAGTTTCTGACCACTTATAAAATGTGTTCAATGTGCTGCCCATTGTGTTGGATTGTCAATTTTTATCACAGGTGTATTTTATATGATGGAGACAGAATATCAACCAACAATCCAGAAAAAAACACATAATACAAATGTTATAAATTGAGCTGCAGTTCAGTGAGTAAAATAAGTATTTGATCCTCAGGCAAAGACATGACTTAGTAGTTGGTGGAGAAACCCTTGTTGGCAAGCACAGAGGTCAGACGTTTCTTGTAGTTGGTGACCAGGTTTGCAGACATCTCAGGAAGGATTTCGGTCCACTCCTTTTTACAGATCTTCTCTAAATCCTTAAGGTTTGTTGGCTGTCGCTTGGCAACTCAAAGTTTCAGCTCCCTCCATAAATTTTCAATAGGATTAAGATCTGGAGACTGGCTAGGCCACTCCATGACCTTAATGTGCTTCTTCATGAGCCACTTCTTTGTTGCCTTGGCGGTATGTTTTGAGTCATTGTCATGTTTGAAAGACCCATCCATGACCCATCTTCAGTGTTCTGGCTGAGGGAAGAAAGTTCTCTTACAAGATTTTACAATACATGGCCCCATCTGTTGGCCCCTCAATGCAGCAAAGTCGGTCTGTACCTTTAGCACAGAAACAGCCACAAAGCATAATGTTTCCACCTCCATGTGTGACTGTAGAGATGGTGTTCTTAGGGTCATAGTCAGCATTTTTCTTCCTCCAAACACGGCGAGTCCTCCTTCTCAAGAAGGCACATGTACAGTCATGCCAATGAACATCTAAATGATTCAGAGAAGGATTGGGAGAAAGTGCAGGGCTCGGAAGTGCTCCCTCTGGAGACATAGGTGGGATGCTGGATGGAACAAAAGATAATCAAATATTTCAAACAAGTCACCTTTATTAAAAATATATTAAACCGATCGATCAAAAAGATTGTGGTGTGACAGATCATAGAGGACCAACGGGTGTCTTCCACCCAAAATATTAAGACAAAAAGAGAATTATGATCTGGCACATCCACTTTGATCCAGCCTCCATCCCTATTAATTATGTACAAGAAAAAGAAGCGGTCGTGGGACTTTAAATGAGGCTGGTCATAAAAAATACACAGAACAATATAAAAGGGAGAAAATACAGTTACAGTACGATAAAATACAAGAGGGTTAAGAGAGCCCTGCTCAGAAGAGCTTACAATCTAATAGATTGGGGCAGGTAGTACAAAAGGTTTTAACTGTGGGGAATGAGCTGATGCAAGTGGTAGAAGATTAGTTGGAGGTGTGACAGGTTTCCCTGAAGAGATGAGTTTTAAGGGATTGCCTGAAGGTAGCAAGAGCAGGAGATAGCCGGACAGGTTGAGGTAGAGAGTTCCAGAGGATGGGAGAGGCTCTGGAGAAATCCTGGAGATGAGTATGGGAGGAGGTGACAAGGAAAATTGAGAGTAGGAGGTCTTGAGAGGAGCGGAGAGGACGTTTTGGGTGATATTTGGAGACAAGATTGGTAAATAGCTCGGGGCAGAGTTGTGAATGGCTTTGTATGTTGATAGTATTTTGAATTTAATTCGCTGGGCGATGGGGAGCCAGTGTAGGTATTGGAGGAGAGGGTTGGCAGACACTGAATGGTTGGTAAAGTGGTAAAGTCTGGCAGCAGCATTCATGATAAACTGAAGAGGGGATAGCCTAAGGAGAGGTAGGCCAATGAGAAGGGAGTTGCAATGGTCCAGGCGAGAGATAACAAGGGAGTGAACGAGGAACTTGGTGGTTTCAGTTGTTAAAAAGGGGTGTATTTTAGAGATGTTATGGAGGTGAATTTTACAAACTTTTGACAATAATTGGATTTGAGGATAAAAGGACAGGTCAGAGTCTAGGATTACACCTAGTACTCTGATGCACTGGGTTGCTTGGTGTGCAGCTTTTGGAACATCATTTTCATTCTGCAGCTTGGACAGTAGTCTAGATGGACTTTTAATCCAGCCTGCACCCTGGATGTCATCCACCAGACATAGCTGCACAATCTGGAGCATGGGCCCAAAGTTAACCTACTTTGTGAATATTTTTTTATTTTATTTAACTGTCTTTTTTCAACCCAATTGAAGCATTGTTTTCTCTACTGTATCTCTGAAGGTAGGCTGAACGTCATTGTTGTGATTGATGACCTGGAGAAGAATGACTATGAGGAGAAGTGCCGTATTCTGGACAGCCAGCCAGATATCTCCAAATATGCCCGAGATTTGATACTTGTCAGTTGCGAAGACAAAAGGCATCAACATGGCATCAACAACAAACTCCAACTGATCGGAGATCTTATGTCTGATGGTAAATGGCCTTCTGTGCTGTTCATGAGTTAGAAAGCTTGATGGTGATTGGTTTCCCCCAGTATTCTTATACTAACACAGAAGAAATTGACTTCTGTACAACCAGCCTGCCCACCGATGGATTGAAATTTGGCTGGTCCCTGATGAACCGGCTGAATTTTGATCCACCTATAGTTGGCTTTAAGCCTTACTGTGTGAAAATGCACAAGACCTGCAATGACTGAAAGTGGCTCTAGTAGGGGGAGCGGCAGGACAACACAGCGAGAAGCCACAGTATGAAAATATTGTGTTCAAAGTGAACTTTACAAGTCTGCATATATAAATTCCTCTCATTTCACAATATACATTATTATTTTTTCCAGAAAAGCTCCACCTTTTATGTTCAAAAAGCCTTCCTTAAATTCCTGTCAGTGATTTTCTTTAAGCAGTGATGATATCATCAGTTTGCTGCGAGCCATCAGAACCATTTCCTCTGTTTCCTTTCTCCCAGCATTCAGACTGCAACATTGTAACTTTACAAGTCAAAAAGTGAGAGGCTGCAGCAGGGTCTAATCTGTGTCAGACATTTGTGACACAGCCAAGAACTGCAAAGCCAAAAACTGTGTGAGTCTCCTCAGAGAAATAAAAGATAAAGTAATTTTAAGGGGAACTACTGGGATCTCTAAATAAATTGTATGTGCAAAGATCCATAATGTGAACAGAGAATCTCCAGAACTGTCCCCAGAATGTGTAGCATCTTCCATATCTCACCTCAAGTCCTCAAACCTCCCTATCACTTGTATAGAGCCCACATAGGATAGAAACATTTTCTCTATCATGGTCTGGAGGCAGGTGCAGTAAGATACTTTGCCACTAGGTGACTCTCTACCAGAATAGTGTCTGGTTACATTATGTAAGATCATCAGGTGCTAGGCTCCTTTTAAAGCAGAGTTCCACCCAATTAAAAGGTGTAACTTTTAACAATCGGATACTCACCTGTCCCAGGCTCCAGAGATGCCATCGACCGAGGGCCCGCTCGTCACCCCCTCTCCTCGGCGGCGCCGGCAACACAAGTGTGGGCGCCCAGCTTTGGCTTTGAGCACTGCACATGCGCGAGTCGCGCTGCACCTTGTAAATGGCCAGCATATCTTCTGGGACCTGTGACGTGTCCCAGAAGATCACCGAGAGGGAGGGGAGGAAGGTGAAATTCCTTCCAGCTCTGTGGCTCTAGGAGAGGAAGTGGACCTGGGACCCTGTGAAAACAGGGTCCCCGGTACCCCCCCAAAAAAAATGACATGCCAATTGTGGCATGTCAGGGGGTCACCTTCCTTTAAAGCGGAAGTTCCACTTTTGGGTGATTCAGTGTCCAGTAGGCCAGGTTGGGGGGAGCCCTGGAGAATAAGGCATGAGAGCCAAACACCCCACACCATTACAGATGTAAACAGCACACATAGGTCCTGGACAGGGCAGGAGGCTGCTGAGTGAAGTGGACCTGTACTCAGGAGGAGACAGCTGTAGTCTTTCTGCCCCTTATGGAGGTGGGGGTTAGGTCAGATTGCACAAGGCCTTTAGGCCAGGTTGGAGAACCCTGTGTGAGGTTTCTTCCTTGGAGGGCTCCCAGGAGAGTACCCACCAAGGTGACTTCAGAGAGCACAATCCTATGAGTACTAATGGCCCTGGACAAAGGAGAGACTGTGAGAGAGAAGGCTGCTGAGGTATTGCATGTGCTTTCACTTATGTCTACTGCGGACCATCCACTAAATGTGATTGGCTGTGTAATGTTAAGGGCCCCTGGAATGCATGTGATATGACTGTAATCCCATTTCCTGACTACCACCAGTAAAGTGCAGCAAAACTACTTTTTATGTGGAAATTCCTTCCTTGGGGATACACAGGTCTATGGCCAGGAATGTCGTGTGGAGACCAATGACAAGGAGCAGGGCACAAGATGGAGGAGGGTTTGGTATCAGCAGTAGGGACAGTGTTCTAACAGGGTGGGAGTGGGAGTAGGGACTTGTGCTTTTGGCACCAAATTCAGCCAACTATAAAGCCACTCTTTAAGGTCTTTTCAGGAAACCCTCAGTTTCTCTGTGCATTTTGAGCATGGTGGTTTCTCCGCAGTAGGGATGACCCTAAGTTCTGCTGACCACAATAACCACAGAACATTTATCTTGGTCCAAAGATATTGCTTTTAGATTAAATCTCAATCCCAGCCTATGTTTCTTGCTGTATTCATTTTTTTTTTTTTTTCAGAATTCATGAACCCGATCCAGTACTGGGATTATTTGGTAAGAAACCCATTTAACATGCATGTATTAGTCAAAGATGAAATAACAGAACAGTTGTCCATAGATTGGACCTAATATTGTATCATACAAGCCTAAAGGACCTAAGACATTGGCCAGCAGCTAATCTATGTACTTCAAGGTCATATGATTTGTGGCAGTCAGATGAACCAATAATTTGAGGTCGTCTACAGTTCTGTCCCTTCATTGTAAATATTGTATTGCATTCTGACCATACTTTGCTTAATACATTGATTTTCTATAATCCTCAGCTCCATCTAGAGGCCATTATGTGGTACTTTCCTGAGTAAGGTATTTCAGGAAGCGAACTTCACTTGATGGAGCTGACAATCAAATATAGTCAGAATTTGTGTCAGGAGGGTGAACGCTTGTCCCTTGCCTCTGAAGCCCGATCCACTATCAGATTGTGCTACAGAGACTACTGACAGATGGTGAGGAAGGGTTGTGATGCCTCCTCACCTCCTGTTTTAACCCCATCTTTACTAAAAATCACACCACACCGCGTGCATTGCACGCCATGGTGGAGAATTTGCGGCGCTTCCCCATTGAATGTGTAATATTCAGCGGACTTCCTGCCCACCAATCGCTACATGTCAGGTCAACTTAGCATGAAGCAAAGCATTGCGGCCACTGCATGTAAACATCCGCAAGTCAGCAGCTGCAAAAACTGTAGCTGCTGAATTTTAATATAAGGATTCTTACCTGTCCAAGGATCCAGCGATGTCCTCATCCGAGCTGATTCTTCAATTGGCTTTGGGTGCAGGCACCAGCATCTCGAGTAAGGGAAGTAGGAAGTGAAGCCTTGCGGCTTTACAGCCGGTTTCCTACTGTGCATGTGTGAGCAACTCTGCGCTTTATGAATGGTCCCCGCAGTCTTCTGGGACCTGTGATGTGCCCCAGGAGAACTGCAGCGATCTGAGTTGGAAGTGGGAGAGGGTACCTGTCAAAACCAGATACCCGATCCCCCCTAAAATGGGGCAATGGAGGGGGGGGTGCAAACAAGCAGAACGTTCCCTTGTGGGTGGAGCTCTGCTTTAAAGGGAGGAAGTTGGTGGGCAGCAAAAATGCAGCTCAACAGCATATTTTTGCCCCCCCCCCCCCCAATCACAAATCTAAACGAGACCTAAAGCTTCCTCCTTGCAGTTTTCCAATCTCCTGCATAAGTCCTTTAAAGTTATAGACTTTCTTATTCATCAATAGAGAAGTTGGAGAGCATTTGCATATCATTTCTTCTGCCTGTAACAAGGACCTGATAATATTTTTTGAACAAATTGACCCCTGCTTAGTCAATTTGAAATGCTCAGGATGGTGGCAAGTACACTTTAATGTGAAAAGGAATCTAGTAAAGTCCTATTAGGGTCCAATTCTGGGCGATAACATTGGAGATCTCCTGTGCCCTCTGATTTGCCAAGTATGTCCCCCACTTTTCCAGTTCAGATTATACTGTAGCAGCCCCCACATAGTTCAAGAACCTGCACATGTTCAGAGCTGGATGAGCAAACATTAGACTTCCAGACTCTAATTTTCTTCCTTGCAGACATCTCCTGTACCTGGTTGCCCTAATATGTAAGTTGTTCCTGAATTTCCCAAAATTGGAGCCAATGGAAATACAGTTTGTGTGTTTACTGGTTTCAGCACCCCCCCCCCTTATTCACTGCAGCTTAATGCACACATTGTAGCCCCAAAAAGACTGCACAGCACAAGATCATGTAGCAGAAGGCTGCAAATCCAACCATGGGCACAGTGGAAAGCCTACTGAACCTGGCTGCAGTGAAATAAAACTCAGAGGTAATTGAACAGAGTGGATGTTTAAAATGTAGCAGGTCATTGATTGATGTTCCTTGATGCTTTATTTAAATTATTTTTTTCCCAGTTGCAAAAAAAATAGACAGATAGTGGTTTCCTGTTGTGGTTTCCTTGACATGAATTCTCATGACATCTCTCTTCCTCTTTTTAGAGCTCTATGGCACGCTGGGTCACCGACACTGTGAGTTTCCCCCAATATATGTATTTTTTTTTTGTTATAGTTATAGTTGTGCTCATAAGTTTACACACCCTGGGAGAATTTATAGTTGCTTGGCCATTTTTCAGAGAATATGAATGAGAACACATTTCTTTCACTCATGGTTGGTGTTTGGCTAAAGCTTTTTATTATCAGTCAACTGTGTTTACTCTTTTTAAATCATAATGACAACAGAAACTAACCAAATGACCCTGATCAAAAGTTTACAAACCCTGGTGATTTTGGCCTGATAACATGCACACAAGTTGGTACAAAGGAGTTTGAAAGGCTATTAAAGGTAACTATCCTCACCTGTGATCTGCTTGCTTCTAATTTGTGTGTGTGTATAAAAGGTCATTGAGTTTCTGGACTCCTAACAGACCCTTGCATCTTTCATCCAGTGCTGCACTGACATTTCTGGACTCTGAGCCATGGGGAAAGCAAAAGAATTGTCCAAGGAATTGAGAATCCCAATCAGCATTCAAACTTGAAAATGAGGGGTTTTCTTGAAACCAAATCAGGGTCAGGTAGACCAACTAAAATTTCAGCCACAACTGCCAAGAAAATTGTTCGGGATGCAAAGAAAAACCCCACAAGTAACTTCAAGTGGCATACAGGACTCTCTGAAAAAATGGGGCATTGCTGTTTCAAGATGCACAATAAGGAGGCACTTGAAGAAAGATGGGCTGCATGGTCGAGTCAGCAGAAGAAAGCCATTACTACGCAAATGCCACAAAGTATCCCGCTTACAATACACTAAACAGCCTCAAGACAAGCCTCAAACCTTCTGGCACAAAGTCATTTGGAGGGATGAGACCAAACTTGAGCTTTTCTGCCACAACCATAAACGCTACATTTGGAGAGGAGTCAACAAGGTCTGTGATGAAAGGTACACCATTTCTACTGTGGGGATCTGTGAGCTACAAAGGCACATAAAATTTGGTCAAAATGGATGGCAAAATGAATGCTGTATGTTATCAAAAAATACTGGAGGAACATTTGCATTCATCAGCCAGGAAGCTGCGAATGGGACGTACTTGGACATTCCAGCATGACAATGATCCAAAACACAAGGCCAAGTCGACCTGTCATTGGCTACAGCAGAATAAAGTGAAGGTTCTGGAGTGGTCATCTCAGTCTCCTGACCTCAATATCATTGAGCCACTCTGGGGAAATCTCAAACGTGCAGTTCATGCAAGACAGCCAAAGAATTTCCAGGAACTGGGGGCTTTTTGCCAAGAGGAATGGGCAGCTTTAACATCTGAGAAGATAAAGAGCCTCATCCACAAATATCACAAAAGACTTCAAGCTGTCATTGATTTTAAAGGGGGCAATACACGGTATTAAGCACTGGGGTATGTAAACTTTTGATCAGGGTCATTTGGGTAGTTTCTAGAGTTGAGCGAACCCGTGGATGTTCGGGTTCGGTGGGTTCAGCCAAACTTCGGAAAAAAGTCCTGGTTCGGTACCGAACTTGACCCGAACTTTATCCCGAACCCCATTGAATTCAATGGGGACCCGAACTTTTCGGCACAAAAATGACTGTAAAAGAGTTCTGGAAAGTGCTAGAAGGCTGCAAAATGATTTTAGAACAATAATCTGTCCCTCTAAGCAGTAGACTCTACCTAGTCCAGTCAGATCGTAATTGTAATGCAGGATGAGATCTGCAATCTGTCCCTCTAAGCCAGGGATCCTCAAACTATGGCCCTCCAGTTGTTCAAGAACTACAATTCCCATCATGCCTAGTCATGTCTGTGAATGTCAGAGTTTTACAATGCCTCATGGGATGTGTAGTTCCACAACAGCTGGAGGGCCGTAGTTTGAGGATGCCTACTCTAAGCAGTAGCAGTAGTAATCTCTACCTATCTATCTATCTGCAATCTGTCCCTCACAGCACCGGCAGCATCCTCTCTCTACACTACCCAGAGAGCATGTGACATGCAGCACTAAGTGACTCCAGCTTATAAAGAGGCTGGGTCACATGATGTACTGGCCAATCACAGCCATGCCATTAGTAGGCATGGCTGTGATGGCTTCTAAGGGCAAACCAGTGAAAGGCTTGTTGATTGGCTGCTCTGCAGCTATTCAACATGCGTGATCAAATAACCAAACCCAAAACTCAAACCCAAAATTTTTTCAAATGTCCGGGTTCGGGTCCGGGTCACGGACACCCCAAAGTTCGGTACGAACCCGAACTTTACAGTTCGGGTTCGCTCAACTCTATTAGTTTTTGTTGTCATCATGATTTAAAAAGAGTAAACATAGTTGATTGATAATAAATGGCTTCAGCCAAACACCAACCATGAGTGAAAGAAAAGTTTTTGTGCTATCATTCATATTCTCTGAAAAAAGGCCAAGAAATCATAAATTCTGACAGGGTATGTAAATTTATGAGCTGTATATTATCCAGACTGATTATTGTAGGAGACCTGTCATGTGGCATATGGAAACTGCCATTACCAGTTACCCCCCCCCCCCCCCAATACTATGTATATTTACAAACTGCATATTACAAGTAAACCTGTACAGTGTTAACAGTGTTATCCATGTTAGGATAGTTTATTCTTTTTATGAGTATATCCAAAATATCTTTATTTACCATAACTCTTTCAAATATGTAAGTGATGCTAACATTAGGATGAATATGGACTTTTGTTTGAACCAAAACAGCTTTTCTTCAATTATAATGAATAGGAATGCAAAAGCACCTTAGAAGGAGTTCAGGACTTCCGGTTCCGGGGCCTGCATGTGAGGACGAGGAAGACAGTGGCTCCGGGCTAGTCAGCTTTCAAATCGGCAATTACACCGCCCGCACCGATCCCTTACCTCCACCAAAAGGGCACTGTGGTCAGGAGTCAACCAGGCATGGATCGATTTGTCCTGCATGGGCCCAAGCAGACCGATACTGATCCACGCTCGGACCCGGCTGTCACGGCGCCTCACGAGGCCAACATGGCGGCCGCATCTCGGAACGCCTCCTTCGCTGCTGGTCCGACCGTGACGGTTGCAACGAACGATCCTTCCTCAACGAACGATCTTTCCGCAATGAACGATCTTTCCGCAATGAAAATTCCGATCATTCCTGCACCACCGATCGTCGAAGACCAATGTGCAGCCCTGGCCCAAGCAGTTGCAGCCTTGATACTGCCCAACATTACATTGGCAGTGGACACCGCCATAGCAAATGGCATAGCTCAGATACGCAAGGAACTAGGGGAACATACTAGACGCCTGAACGACCTAGAGACCCGGGCGTCCGATGTAGAAGATGAACTGCACAGTATTCGCACCTTTGAGCAGCAGACGCAAAACACACAGCGGTATCTCCTAGAGAAACTAGACGACCTCGAGAACCGCTCGAGGCGCAACAATCTGAGGGTCGTCGGCCTGCCAGAGTCTTACAACGCTGATTCTTTAAGTGATTTCTGCAGCAAACGAATCCCTAATGCATTAGGAATGACCTCTTTGTGTGTAGTGGAAAGGGCCCATCGTCTCGGCACTCCATCTAATGAGAGACGCACGCCTCAACCCGTCATAGTTCGATACTTGAACTATATGGACAAATCACAGATCCTACGTTAATACCGCAACTCTAAAGCGCTTCAAATAGATGGTCACAAGCTTTTGATCTTTGCGGACTATTCACAAGAGGTCTCCCGCAGAAGAAAAGCCTTCCAGCCAATATGTCAAGCACTATACCACAAGGGAATCAAATTCTCGCTGGGATATCCTGCGATCCTACGCTTCACAAACCAACAAGGCGACCAGATATCCTTCACCCACCCGGATGAGGCCTCCCAATATCTACAAGCCTACCGTCATATCCCAATGGATACAACTGAGGTCTCTCACCCGCCATCCCCGATACCCCGGGATCAACGCAGCCCCAGGAAAGACCCTCCAAAGAAAATCCGTCGATCTAAGACCGCAAGCTTGGAATAACCATCGTAACCAGGCACCAAAGTGGGTAAATACTCTATCTCTCCCCAGTTTAGTTCCCCCCTTCCATATCTAGCAATCTCATCTGCACCAGACCTCGCTGCTAACTCTTACAAGGACAACCCATCCTGCAACACATGGATAAGGGAGCAGCCTCTCTTGTTTCTCTCCTGCTCCATCATCTTTATCAATCCCGAGGTCCATTCTGAGACGCTGAGATTGCCTTAAAATGTTGTGGCTCCTTTCACTATGGCTGGCACTTCTACTCAAGCTTATCCGTTGTATTCAAAGTTACAGACGTTAACAAGTCCCTCGAATGTCCCCCAGACCTCTATCCCTGCTACACTTCTACTGTGAGGAAAACATCTGCTTAACAGACATGACTTATGATGCTGCCTATATCCTC
>BLSH010173712.1:70349-85499 GCA_018402905.1 Glandirana rugosa | reverse complement strand
TATGCGTAATATTTATTATATATTTTGCACCTTGCACCTTTTGAGACACACGTTGTGTGTTTTTTTGAATCTTTGAAGGCACATATGGCACGTTGCACTGTGTTGTATTATTCATTGCATTAACACTTTTGCACTTTCTGCCCTTTTGAACCCATTACGAGACTCACATACACATATCTCCCAGCAGCGCCATACCCACTATACACCTTTTTTTCTCTTTTAATAATTGTATATACTGCATGTGACGAGTTTAATGTGGCAAAATTGAAATGCCTCCATAAAAATGATATCATAATAGTAATATGTATACAATTTATTATGAAATGTTATTTGTAGTACAGTATATATATATATATATATATATATATATATATATATATATATATATATTGTATATATATATATATTTATATATACAAAATTGTGTCAAAAGTATTGGGACACCTGCCTTTACACACACCTGAGCTTTAATGGCATCCCAGTCTTTATCCATAGGGTTCAATATTGAGTTGGCCCACCCTTTGAAGCTATAACAGCTTCAACTCTTCTGGGAAGGCTGTCCACAAGGTTTAGAAGTGTCTATGGGAATATTTGACCATTCTTCCAGAAGAGCATTTGTGAGGCCAGGGTGGGCCAACTCAATATTGAACCCTACGGACCATGATTGGGATGCCGTTAAAGTTCATGTGCATCTAAAGAGGTAGGTGTCCCAATACTTTTGACAATATAGTGTGAATGTGTGTGTGTTTTTTTAATATAAATATATATATATATGTCACTCATGGTGTGAGTGGCCTTTAATCTATACCAGAGGTGTCACTGGGAACTGAGCAGTTTAAAGAGTCGTGGCAGAACAGAGGACCCATCAAACCAAATGGCTCCTCCTGGGGTAGAGCTACAAACTGTATATATTTATTCTGCATTTGCACAATGGCCAGTGTATCAGGAACACCCATATGGTACCTATACCTTATCTGTAACTATTCCCAAGCTTGCTGTGATACTCAAGCAACACTCAGATGGTATTGAGGCTTGGTGTGCATCAAGAAACCATTCCTTGTGTGTATATTCAATTTTGTCTAATATCTGTATGTCTATATAACATTTACATTTCATGTCATATCTTGAAGATGTGCTGAAACATGATTATTTGTCATTTTAGCCATTACTTGTGTAAAATGAATTCATCTCCAATTCCGTCATCAGCTGCTGTGAGAGAGAAAGCAATCTGTGGCAAGCATCAAACATTCTGTCCAGCCCATCCTGCTCGTAACTTAGATGATGGTGGTGGCAAAGGGAGAGTCAGAGATCAAAGTCCATTCAGCCATGCTGGCTACTGCTACCGCAACAACCTCTGGGGCCCTAAGCAGTCACCCCCCCCCCCCCCCATCTGGACCTTTCAATAGATCTGTTCACGACTGCTTAAAATATTGGGATAATGTGTAAATTTGCCTACATCAGATGACTCTGTCTACTGAGGATGGAAAAAACATGAAAAAAAAACGTGATTATACAGGAAACAGACACTTCTTTGACTCTGCCACCAATAGACAGAGACCTACAGAGCCAGATGGTAAATCGGGAATGACCATTTGGTGTCCAAGACACCATGATTTGTTGGGGTAAAATGTGACACCAGAGGGAACTTGCATCCATTCTCTTCAGATGGCTGCAAGTTCTCTCTTGTGATTGTGTCCATGTTTAATATACAGTATATATATATATTTTTTTCTCATTCTACCTTTTAATATTCAATAGGATTAAAGGAAGGATTCCTTCAAAAAAATGGTAGGACTTTGAGGGCACACCATAGGCCAAATATATTAAAAAATACAGCTCTATGAGCTATATTTTTTAATATATTTGGCCTATGGTGTGCCTTCAAAGTCCATAGAATAAAGATATCCTTCAAAAGAAGGAGAGAGGTTTAAGGCGCTTCCCTGGCCAATACAACTTATTGAAAAATATATAAATAGTGTGTTTAACCTTATAAACCAACATAGAACCTTTACAGGTAGATAATATAAACAACCTTTGCAGGCAAGTGACACAATGGTTACTTTGTAACAATCACAAATAAAACTTCAATACCCCAGAGACCAAAACCAAAACTGGTATGTGTCCTTTTAAAGTTCCCTTTTTTCTATCTCCATCGATACACCGATCACAGATGAAAAGAACTCACTCTCTGACTCTTCAGGCTGGTTTTTGCAGTTTTCTCCAATCGCAAGCTCACCTCATGCAAAGTGATAAAGATTCACATAGCATAACATCATTTGGGTGATGCCAGAGAATATTAAAAGCTGTATTTCAACTCACATTTGTTGGTGCCGCTTGATCGGCACGGATCGTCTCCGCATGTGTTATTTTAGTAAGCAGGTGTCTCCACAGCGTGCGCTCCACTCATAGGGGATATCAGAACCATCTGGCTCACAAAGCTGGAAGTGACTTCAGACACGGGCGTTGCTTCTATGCATTTCGTGTTCTAATCTGAACACATCATCAGGAAGTGCGCTTCCTTTCTGAAGGGAACTTTGTTTCATGCCTTCAAAGTCCTACCATTTTGTGAAGGAATCCTTTCTTTAATCCTATTCTAGTAAATTTGGATGGTGGCACGGTGGGGGTCCTTCCTCCTCCTTCTAATATTCAAGATATTTACACACTGTAAGAGACTCATTCACAACAAAATTACTTATAGAAGTTTAAACATTCACAACCCGGATACAGGGGCTAATATGCTTCAAAGGAAGGTAAAGGCAACAATTAAAAAAATAATGGAACTATGTAGGAAGTATTTTGCCTTCGCTGAGTAAAGTCATTTCCACTGTCTTCTTTTCTCTTCTGTCAAACATATCTGTCTATTCTGCTAGTTCCACTGCTTCCAGGTCTCTTGCCATTGTAGGGTGACAGCTTTGTATTGCGCCCATTACATGGGTGTTATACCCTTTGGCTCAGCTGCTCCATCACTGGATTACAAGGTGGTGCAGCCTCTTCCCCCAGCATAGTGGTTTTGTCCTCCAGGAGGAACAGGCTGGTCACTCCCAAATAACACGACACGCTCAGTGTCCCCAAGTGAATGGTTTTCCCTCTCTCCACTCTACTCATTATACAATTTTTTTTTCTTTCTTTTAAATCTCCCCTGATTTGTTTTCATTTCCTAGCTCTCTTATTGGTGTGCTGGAATGACCTAAATTCTATACCTTATTAAAGTGATAATAAACCTTCGTTTTTTTTTTTTTTTTTTTTTGTAAATAACAAACATGTCATACTTACCTTCCTCTGTGTAGTGGTTTTGCACAGAGTGGCCACGATCCTCCTCTTCTGGGCTCCCCAGTGGTGCTCCTGGCTCCTCCTCTTCTCAAGAGACCCGTCAGGGAAGCTCTTTTCCTGGGGTCACCTGTGTGGGTGCGCTCCCTAGTGCTGTTTCTGCATCCATTGACACAGATAACAGGATTCAGCCCCATCACCCGGCCCTGGTGTCCCTGGACTTGATTGACAGCAGCGGGAACCGATGGCTCCCCTGCTATCAAGCTATCCAATCAAGAACCGAGACACCGACTTGAGGTGGAAGGCTCGTCCCCGGTGCTCAGGTAAGTAAAAGGGGGGCTCTGGGGGGCAGCTGCAACTGAAAAAGTTTTTAACCTTAATGCATAGAATACATTAAGGTGAAAAATTATGAGGGTTTGCAATCCCTTTAATTCTTAGTCCATGCATCTATGTGATCATGCAATAAAGGAAGCTTTTTTCTTTGAGGGAAACTCGTGATTGTGCTAAGGACATATCCTCTCTCCCCAGCTTAGATGTAGACCATTCTCCACCCACAGACCTTCCCCACCCACTATATAGTTGTAAAAAAGTAGAACTTGTTCACAACTGAAAATAAAAAAATATAGGTAATTCTATTTTCAAATATTACTATTGACACAGGAATAGGGTATTTTATTTTTTTGGATCCAAATTTACATCTGTTCTAAAGGAAACATTTTATGTTCAAAACATGGAGGCTGTCATGTTGACCATTTGGTTTCAGTACCGTGAGCCTCTGACCCAGAATACGCATGCAAATAGGGAATTTTTACTTTTGCGTTCTGCATATGTTAGTGACTAGCAAAGAATCAATACTTTGGCATAACAGACAGGTACCATGTTTTTTTTTTTTTTTTTTGTATTTGCTTTCCTGTACTTGGTTTACTTTTTTCTTATTTAAAGGAAAGACAAGTAAGGCTCTGATCAACTGTGCTCTCAGGAAACTGATCGCTAGGATTCAGTGGTGGCCGCCCCATATGGGCGCAGGGGTGACACCCCCCTAATCCATGTGCCCGGCCCCTAATCTACAAGCAGGGTGCTGGACGCATGGATTCCAATGGGGTTTATTTTTTTTTTAACCACATGATTAGACCCTGAGGCTCTAATTGGCTCCAAAAAAGGGTGGGCTCAGGACACCCAGCCCACCCAGTTGTGCGACAATAGCAACTTAATATTCACTATTGTCTGTGAGTACCACCCGCTGGGGGTGGGGGGGGTCACCTCTGCTAGAATTCTAGGGGGATCGGATGATTCTAGAATTTCAGCTTGATATGGGAATTGATCTTGGCATACTATTCTGTGTACTGAAAAGGTGTCATAAAAAGAATTATTGCTGTGTTGAGCATGTTTTTAGAGGTCTCGCAATTGCCCATACTTGCCTCATTTCCTTGGGGACAGGTTAAAATTGAACTATAGGTAAAACTTTTTTTTTTCATTTTGGACAGAGCAAGGGAGGGTTATAACGCCTGTCAGAATTGTTTTCACCATCTCTGTCCCATTGCGGAGATTTGTCTTCACTTCCTGTCCCATAGCCAAACAGGAAGCATGAAGAAATCACTGCAAATGAAGAAAATTCCTTGGGTATCCCAGGGTCACTGGAACTAGTGTCCCCATTGGAAGATTTCCCCTCTCCTACTTTTATTGACACAATCCAAAATTTGGGATTTTCTTCCACTTTCACTGTCAATGATAATGGTAAACAGGACATATAGAGAGGGTAAATCTCCTTAAAGTGATTGTAAAGTCTCATTTTTTTCCTATAAAAATAATAAACATGCTATATTTACCTCCTCTGTTGCAGTGGATTTGCACAGAGCAGCCCGGATCCTCCTCTTCTCGGGTCTCTCTTTTGTGATCCTGGCCCCTCCCTCCTGTTCAATGCTGCCACAGTGAGTAGCTTGCTATGGGGGTACCCGAGCCGAGTCACAGCTCCCTGTGTCCATTCAGACACAGAACCCCGACCCAGCCCCCTCTCTCCCCTGATTTGCTAGCTGAATTTGATTGATAGCAGCGGGAGCCAATGGCGCTGCTGCTGAGTCTCACCCAATCCGGAAGGAGAATCTCAGATGGCTGAGACAGTCGTTGACATCGCTGGACAGCGAGGGACCTCAGGTAAGTATTAGGGGGGCTGAGGGGGGCTGCTGCACACAGAAGGCTTTTTATCTTAATGTATAGAATGCATTAAGATAAAAAAAAAAAACATTCTGCCTCTACAACCCCTTTAATAGGAGCACAGACAGCAAGAAAAAATGACCAGCATTCTAATCCCTCTGCGTTCTATCCAGAACTAAAAAAAAATGTTTTTCCCTTAGGTATACTTTAACTTTAAATCTTTTGATGTTTTTACAAGTTAAATCTAGATCTTAGAACTAAGCTGAAGCAGACAACATGTAATCCCCTCATTTGTCAAAGCACTAATACGATCTTCCAGATGCAAAACCTCAGACCTGCTCTGTTGACATAGCCGAGCACATGATGAGGTTGATGGTATATCTGTGTGGCCAGGGCTTTGCATGTATCCAAGCCACCAGTCTGGAGAGAAAACAAATTCACGGCCACAACAAAACAGCTGTTTGTTTTGCATAATAATCTACAAACCTCATTAGCACTTAATGGTACCTTTAGCTATAGAGAAATGGAAATATAAAGGACAGAACTCATAGAAGTCTATCTGCTGGTGCCAACACTGTGAAATAAGTGTAGATACAGTCAACCATTGGACGCTCCACCACAAGTAAAGGAGAACACCAATGCCCGTATTGACTCCAGACAAGTGTCTCCAAAATGGACTTTTCTTTTTTTTATTACAAATTGTTGGCTGTCACCAGAAAAAGTCAGGATTTTGCAAAAGTATGATGCTTTTGGCACATAGTATTCCTTGTGTTATCCAACAAGATCTCTATATCTGAAGCCAGTTGAATGTTAAATATCCTTATTATCTGATTATTTACATGTTTGCAAATCACCCATTATCCTTCAAGCTGACCCATCGGCATTATTATCACTTTCTATTTAGGTTCTCAAATTGTATCCTGCTTTGCCTAAGTATTATGTAGTTGGTGCTGATTGGTAGATTGGATGCCTTCTAAAGGCTGCCTGGTTCAGGTTCTCCCATATGCTCAATCGACAACAGCACATTTTAATACTTTTAGACAACAAGCCTGGATATTGGGTGATACATTGAATTTCGTCTTAGACTGTTTCACTTCCTATCAATATTATTTCATTGTTTCATTTCCTATCAATATTATTTCCTGATCAATTACCCCAACGGTACTACAAGAGGGACGTAAGAGCACCAGACAGAACTTCATGGACTTTGAGTTGGGTTTTTCCTTCGCTAATGGCTACCGGAAGCTCTGTAGGTCTGGCATGTTTTATTATAATATCTTTGGAGTCCTTAATGGGAATTTTCACAAACATTTTCATCATCTCCATCATTTCCTTAAATTGCTTTAAGCACCAGAAGCCTATAAGTGGCAGTGACAACATCATTGTGGCTTTAAGCATCTCCAATGTATGTTACACCTGCGTAGCTTTTACCAATATTTTAATTTTTTATTATTGGCCTCTGATTTTTGTGACCCATAATATGAGCCTTCCTATCTTTGTTGCAATCACATTTATTTTTATCACTTCGTTGTGGCTGACGGCCTCCCTCTGCTTCTTCTACTATGTCAAAATCAAAAGCTTCACCTCGGACTTTCTCTCACACCTGAAGATGAAGATTTCCTCACTCGTTCCATGGATGATCTTTATGTCTGTGGCATTGTCTTGTTTCAGTTCTTCCCTCAATATTGTTCAGTTCATGGTAGATAAGAAACTTTTTGAAAGCATCCCAGAAGTCCACTCCAACAACATATCATTGTCCCATACGTCTTCAACTGGTATATTTAATGGCAACCTTTACATTTTGTTTGTCTGTAGTTTCATTCCATTTATGATTAGCGGGGTGACCACCGCTTCCACCGCCTTTTCTCTACACCTCCACAGACTAAAAATGACAAAGAACAAAACACCATCATCCAGCAAAGTCCGCGTAAACACGTATGAAGACACAATAAGAGTTATGATACACCTTTTGATTTTCTATGCAATAATCTATGTAGTCTTGTTTCTTTTTTACTTTAATATCTTTGCCCCATATAGCGTTGGCTTTTGGGTTTTTCTGGTTATAATGTGCTCATATGGTCTAACCCAATCAATTCTCCTATCCTTTGCTACAACAAAGCTGAAGAAAGCATGGATGAAGGTATTTCTTCTCAGTACTGGATCTGGAGTAGAAGACGAAAGCAGAGAAGAGTAAATTGTATATAATTAAAGCTTGAGTTGATTGTAGCCATATTAATGTGCTTGCAACAAAAACAGTTGGCGACTGTCTGTTATACTTTTTTATTTGCACTAACATTCAGATTTTCAGGACAAGCTCTCAGTGGAAACCCTCTTCTTTCAAAGTCCAAGCAGTACGAAACTTTACTTTTTAGAAACAAACAAGAAGCAGCGCAGTCACTGAATAGAAAAAATATTAAAAGTCCACAAATCTAAACAGGATGTTGCAGTATATTCCACCGGTGCTCAGACGGTCAAAACAAACGGTGACACAAATCCTCCACCAACATCCACTGTGCTCACCTCCCGGTTTGACCCCAGTTTCACTAGAGGGTCAAACGCATATTGCAATAGTGGTGAAATGTCACGTCCAGATCTGCAGACCTCTGTATCCCCACTCTGCAAGGCTCATCACAACTCAGGCGACCAGTGGTAATATATATAAGAAGGAAATGTATACTAAGTGCAGACTGTCTCATAAAAGAATTAAAGTTTTATTAAAACTCAGTCTACTCACACAGCATAGATGAACATCAGGCAATCAGGAGAAATCCCCAACGGGTCTCCTTACTGACAATCCTATCGATCACAGGCGAGCCCTTCCGGGTGTCGCTCCTAGGAGCGACACCCGGAAGGGCTCGCCTGTGATCGATAGGATTGTCGATAGGATTGTCAGTCTCTAGCAGCGCTGATTGCACTACATACTGACGAAACTTTACTTGTTTAGTACTGCTTGGACCTTAGAAAAAGGGGTCCACCATGAAGACTTGAGACTTGTTCTGAAATTTTGAATGTTAGAAAAAAATAGAAAAAAAAATACATTACGGACAGTACTCAAAAGTTTTATATAAATAATGCAATTTTTTGTTTCTGTTTTAATTATTTACTGCATATGTTCTTTTCTCTTAATTAATTATAGTATTTACACTTACTGATTGGAAAGCTATGGTAGTTATAGATTAAATACAAATTTTATACACACAAAAATACATTACGTTTCAATCTTTTTAGGTGATCTCAAACAAGGGTAATGTTTTTTCATCATCATCTCTTCAAATGTAATTCAAATATCCATTTGGGGATAGATATACTTTTGTATCTTGGCTTACAAGCTAAAACATGGGCCTACAACTAAGTATGTATATGTATTTTGTTATGTATAATGTTAAATATGTTTATATCAAAACAGCATTTTATCTTTTTTTTTTTGTTAATAGATTAAACGGTCAAGACATAAAATAAAAGTGACCATTTGTCTTTAAAAAAATAAATAACAATTTACATTTATATTATAATTATGGTGGTGATGGAGATAATGATGATGATTAATAATTATAATAATAATAATAATAATATTTTGGAAAAAATATTATTAATAATACTATAGTAATAATAATTATATGATGATGATGATGTTGAAGAAGATGATGATGATGATGATGTTGAAGATGATGATGAAGATGATGATGGTTATTATTATTTATATTGAAGGAGATTGTTTGTTTAATAAATAATAAAAGAGAGTTTTGTTAATCTTTTGAAGTAAATATATTTTTTTCCTTCTGTCCTTTTTTCTTTACAACAACCAAGAATTTAATAAAACTAAAGACAGTAGTTTAAGGATTTTTAATTTGTTCTCAAAAATGGTGCAATAAAATGTTGAACATTTTTTGGTTTCAGGAAAATATAATTTAGGGTAAAAACTGTCATAAGGTGCACTTAAAAAAACACAATTAAATATTGTATGTGGTACTTATTAATGCATTTGCATTAAAAATGTGTTTTTGTTATAGCCTCATAGAGATCAGCACTCCCAGTCTGGCTGTATCAGTAGTGTGTTACAGCCTGATAAGGAGGGGGCGTTTCTCAAAACATTTTACAGGAAAATGAACTGAAAATATTAAAAACAGCATATAACACTGAAAACATTTTGTATTTGACCATTAAAGCATTTTGTAAAGTATTTTTTTCTTAAAATAACATTAAATTAAAATAACAAACAGATTTATAATTACCTGCTCTGTGCAATATTACTGCACTAAGTAGCCCCACACCTCGTCTTCTTGGGCCCCTTGCCAGTGCTCCTGGCTCCTCCTCCTTCTCATTGCACCACCATAAGAAGCCTCTTCCAGTTGTGGCACCCCTGCGGGCTCGATCCTGAGCAGTGCTGCCTGCGTCTATAGACACTGCACTGTCCCGCCTCACAGGATTCGACTGACAGCAGCAGGAGCCAATGGCTCCCACTGCTCTCCGCAAAGCCTGTAAGTGTGAGGAGAAGAGGAGAGAACTGCTACAGATGGGCTCAACACTGGATAGATTGAGGACCCTCGAGGGAATGCATTAAGGTAATATTTAGGCTTTAGAACCGCTTTAGGATGTGGAAATAAATATAGTTCTAATTTGTTTAACAACAGAAAACTTGAACCTTTAGTAAAAAGGAAAAAAGGCTTTTCACACTATAATGGCTATAAAAAATGGCTATAAAAAATGAACAACAACAAAAAAAGATTTATAGGGGTACCTAGCTCTGTGGAAGTTCCTGCACATTACAAAATATAGGTCTTAATACACATTGGGCATATAAAATGCTGATCATACAAGCGTTTCCCATTTTTTTCTTTCAGCCTGTAGAAGCAACTCCGCTGCCCTATGTGTCCATGCACATTTGGGCATTTAAAGGCGTGTTTGAAGAGGAGTGCTTAAGGACTGTAAAAAACCATCACAAGTACGTTTTTGAGAGGAGCTTTCGGGCAGAAAAAAATTATTCTTTTTCAAACAATTTTATTGGAAGAAACAATAGGTTCCAGTGTAAAAGTACAGGTAATGTTGCTATTAGTACAAGGCAAGTATAACAAGAGAACAAATTAGTCCAGGTGGCCACTCAGTAAACAATGGGGGGAGGATAATCCTCCTTAAAGTTACATAAAGGTGAGTTGAAATGTCATGGGAATACATCATGTTAACAACAAGGGTAAAGAATTGGTGGGGGGAGTGGGAGGGGAGGAGGAGGGCTAAAGTTTAGATCCTCCAAATCATGCCCAACTGTCAATAAAGGAGACAGCAGTTTGGCACCCTAGCAGAGGAGGGGTCAGGAGAACACAAGAGATCTGGGAGACTGTTAAACAGGGTGGGTAGGTCTCAAGGGCATGTTTGGGGGTAAGCCTGGTTAGGAATCTGAACACAAAGAAAAAGGCGCCTCTAAGTGCAGACTGATAAAACATATTTTATTATAAAAAGCCAATTGGCAACTCACATTAAAGTAGTGGAAAAAAAGCACATCAAACAGGGATATCCATGCCGCCAGTATGAGATGACTGTCAACTATGTCCACTCCACTATGCGATGGTCTGCAGCCTTGGCCAAAGGTGTCAGGAAGAGGCCCCTAGAGCCAGCCGGGTATGGGCCCCAAAGCAAGGCACGGAACACAGATCACGGAGGTGAGGGGGAGTGATGTCATCCAATTGCGACGCGTTTCTGAGCGTGCGTCGTGCGGTGTAGTGGCACACGTGCTCTTTCTTCAGGCATACTGTTGTTGGTGCAGTCATCTTTTTGTAGCCCCATGTAGGCATTTGACGCCACCCACAACGAGATGTTGGTTAGGAATCTGAACCAGGAGTAGGGAAGCTGCGGGCAAAGGTTAGAGAGCGATAAAGACTGAAATAAAGAGTGAAAGACAGGGGATAAGTAAGTAAGGGGAGTAGGGCAGAGCAAAGGAAGGGAAGGTTAGAGGTCACGGGGGGGTAATGGGGTGAGGGAGGGGAGGGTAGCAGGAGAAACCCCCCTAGGGGAGGATAGGGTTGTAGTGGCAGACCAAAAGGGCAGGGTAAAGAAGGCACACTAAAGGGATTATGGGCACAATAGGGTTTCATCAAAGCTAGGGCATAAGAAATGAGTCACCCATGGGTTCCAGAGCTTCTCGAATTTTGTATCTTTATCCGATAGTATCGCCTCTATCTTAGCGTGAATCATAGCTTGGGTAATTCTGTGCTTTGCTGCAAGTACACACAAGGATGAGGATTTCCAGGCTTTTGCTATGGTCTGCTTGGCAGCAGTAGTGACTTGGAGCAGTAGCTTAAATTGGCGGTGAGTCAAGGACATGGGTTTGTTATTCCAGGGAGCCACTGTAAGATCTGGTGATAGGGATGTGGCAAAAATTTTTGATAAGATTGAGAAAATCTCTGACCAGAAGGCTTGTGCTATGGGGCAATCTCAGGAAAAAAGAGCTTGACGCAGACAAACATGCATAAACGGTGTCCGTGATGCTTTGGAGATGAATGTATACCCTGTGTCATGTTTGGTGGGCAGTAACGCCACCAAGGTTGACCTATCCAAGTAAATGGGGATTCAAAGAGATTGCCCTACATTCCTCACGCAATGCACATGGTTGTGGTGTGGTGGTGCAGGCTTTGCAATGTTAAAACAGACGGTGAGGAGGCAACAAGGCAACGTATCGCCTTCCCGCCACCTGTCAACTGCCCTCTGAAAAGCCACTTCAGATCATCTTCCACAGGGCTACACAGGTGTAAATAAGCTGCTAATGCTTTGAATTGATGTTTTATCTTCAGCTGTACTACTGCCATACCAGCCTGTGATAAAATACTGTAGGCGAACACACACCCTATTGCACTGTGATAGGAAGACACATAATGGCAGCCAAAATAAAACAAATATGTCTCTCCTGCGCTGTGCGATGGGCCTGGGGTGACTATTACTTCCACGGAGGTGTGACTGGGTGGATGGTGCACGGCCTGCAGCCCTTGTCGACTTGGGGAAGTCCGAAATACTAGAACATGAAAAAATTATATGGAAAGCACATGGCCTGGCACATTATCCTTGGCAAGGTTGTTTTTATTAAATAGCTGAAGTAAAAACGTACTCACATGTTTACAAATGTTTAAAGTTCTTTCATATCAATCCAAAGGAGACCACCCATGTCCCGGGTGGCTGGCAGTGGTGTGAATGGCTAACACGTTTCAAGGAAAGTCCTCTTCATTAGAGCCTTAAAGGTCAAAGTCAGGTCTGAATGTGGTGCACTACTTGGGGGGATATTCTCCTCCTCTTAAGGGTAAGCCCTAGTTTGTCGTAGCTCTAAACAGTTTTGTGCTCTGGCAGCCATATGCACCCAGACACTGACTCGCTGTTGTGTGAATATGAATAAAATTAGTAAAACCTGGCTTCAGCTCCTGTTCCCACCTGTAGAGTACCCCTCAGACACGCTTTGCCCTTTTCAGGGCTTAATCGTAGATCTATGATTAATTCATTTATTTTCTGCTATAAAACATATCCAATAAAAGAAAAAAAAATCGATTTTTTCCTTCAGTTTAGACCAATATGTATTCTGCTACATATTTTTAGTAACAAAAATTCCAATAAGCGTATATTGATTGTTTTGCGAAAAAGTTATACTCTCTACCCCAATCTGTCCGCCTATCCCCTACTCTGTCCACTTTTAGGCAATCCCCGAAAACTCATCTCTTCAAGGAGGCCTATCTTGCCTCCAACTAACAACGGAATCTCCAACTCCCCTCATCAGTTCATCCCCCACTGTCCCTACCTATTGTTTCACCAGCCCCCCCTCTTAGATTGTAAGCTCACAGGAGCAGGGCCCTCTAACCCTCTTGTTTTAAACTGTACTGTTGCTGTAATGTCACTTTATCTTGTAAAGCGCTGCACAAACTGTTGGCGCTATATAAATCCTGTATAATAATAATGTAGATAGGGGATAGATTTATGGCATTTTTATTTATTTTTTACTGGGTTTGGCGGTGTTCAGCAATTTTTAGCGGGACTGCGACATTGTGGTGGACAGATCGGACACCTAGCTGACACTGACACTGACTCATTTTTGGGAACCAGTGACATTATTACAGTGATCAGTGCTAAAAATATGCATTGACATTGTACTAGTGACACTGGCAGGGAAGGGGTTAACATCAGGGGCGATCAAAGGGTTTACTTTGTTCCCTCACTGTGTGTTCTTTTTTTTTATTTAATAATCTTTTATTAAATTTTGAAAGTTTCCATGGACATACAGAGAGTAAAGCAGTATGGCACCAAAATATAGCAAAAGTTGAACAGATATTGAAAATCAACCACTGTGTGTATATAAACGTACGTATCAGTTAGTAAATAGTATAGAAATACGAGAGAGGTTTGGCGACTGGTACAGTCTAGGTTGCCCTTGCCCCCCACAGACACCTCAACGGGAACCCTCACTGTGTGTTCTAACTGTGGGGAGGTGGGCTCACTGCATGGACACTCTGATCTAGTGTTGAAGATTAGCAGGAACAATAGATCAGAGTGTCCATGCCTGACAGCAACGGTGGTCTGCTTGTTTACATCGGCAGACCGCAGTTCTGTCTCGGCGGGGAACGAATGCCCCCTTGTGGCCAATCAGCGCGCAATCGCGGCTCCAACCCAGTTGCCATTTAGAAAATCACATACAGCTAAATGATTTTGCCTAATAGAGCCCCCTTGCCGCAGTACATGTATGGCAAGCAAAAGGGAAGTGGTTAATTAGAATTGTCAGAATCGGTTACTATCTATGTCTCCTAAAATGGAGTTATTTTGTCTTCTTTACATTAACCTCCAAATTGTGGAGCATCGAACAACATTCCTGACTTCCTCTCTGTAATTTGACTCATAACTATTCTTGACGACCATTGACAACTACACCATATGCAAATTTCATAGTAACAGTCACATCATGGGAGATAATGCAACCATGAGTAAATATAGCATAAAGGAGAGTGTTGAGGATCCCAGTGGAGCACCAATTCTGATGGAAAGAATGGAAGATGAGATTTTGTTCACCTTTGAAACAGTTATCTAGGTCAATCTAGTATCCCCAATTATATCATGGGTGGAACCATCTTGTTAAGCTTTTCATGGCACCATCCTGTATTCTCCAGGATTATTTGTAATATCCTTTTTCCGGATCCTCAATCACTCATGGTGGAGAAGGAAATATCAGGACTTTCAATGCTTGTTAGGCTGTACTTCTCATGAGGATAACATGAGCACAGTTAATTTTGCACTCCTGTGACCTGTTTCCAGCCTACAGCCAGATGGTCAGGTACCACCCAGGAGCTGTAGTCTGTTGAGAGTCTGAGCCAGCCGCTCCCATCCCCTCCACAGCCCAGAGCTCCAGTGAGCGCGGGGGGCAGAGCAGAGAGCTGGTGACTGCTCAACTCTTGTACCAACAACAAGTTATTATTTTAATAAGGAGTTTTTATGTTGAACGGATTATTAAGACGTGAGGGACATACCTATATACAGAAAAAAACACCGTATAAATTGTATCTTAATAACCTTAAACAAAATCCTTAGTATAAAGGAATCCACCTACGTCGTAGACAGGGGACGGCCGAGATTGTAACGACTAACGAGTCAAGAGACACTCGTCTCTCGTCAGTGGTCGAGAGACGAGACGGGGGGCGCGAGTGACCTCGAGACCCGACACCTCCCCTACCCTCGCCGACCGAGTCTGAGAGTTGTCTGATGTCGAGGACCCAC
>BLSH010173712.1:47387-66734 GCA_018402905.1 Glandirana rugosa | reverse complement strand
CCTCTGTGCCATTTCTGATCGTCGCTATAAACAAAAGAAGAGCGACCATTTTGCAAAAAAAAAAACAAATTTCATACTTTTTGCTAAAATTCAAATCCAAAAAAAAATATATAAAAAAACATTTTTTTTCACCGGTTTTGGCCGATTTATATTCTTCCTCATATTTGTGATAAAAAAAAAATCACAATTGGCATTTATTGATTGGTTTGCGCAAAAGTGGCCGCGTTTACGGATGATGAGAATTAATTTCTGGGGTTTTTATTTATTTTTTAGCTACATCACTAACCTGGTCTCAAAATACCAACCAAATTGATCTCTTCGCTCCTCCCAAGACCTCCTGCTCTCCAGCTCCCTTGTCACCTCATCCCATGCTCGCCTCCAGGACTTCTCCAGAGCTTCTCCCATCCTCTGGAATGCTCTACCCCAATCTGTCCGACTTTCTCCTAGTTTGTCCACCTTCAGACGATCCCTGAAAACCTATCTCTTCAGAGAAGCCTATCTGGCTCCCACCTAACTGTACTTTTATCTTCTCTATTAGCACATCCCCCACAGTTATTACCTCTTGTATCTCTTGACCTTCCCTTTTAGATTGTAAGCTCTAACGAGCAGGGCCCTCTAATTCCTACTGTATTAAGTGTATTGTATTTGTACTGTCTAATTAAAGTTGTAAAGCGCTGCGTAAATTGTTGGCGCTATATAAATCCTGTATAATAATAATAATAAAATAATAATTTTTTATTTTTTACTAGTAATGGCGGCGATCTGCGATTTTTAGCAGTACTGTGATATTGCGGCGGACATGTCGGACATTTTTGACACTTTTTTGAGACCAATGACATTTATTCAACGATCAGAAATTTAAATGTTCACTGATTACTGTATAAATGTCATTGGCAGTGAAGGGGTTAACCTGGGGGGGGGGAGAGCTAGGGGTTAACTGTGTTCCCTGGGTGTGTTCTTACTGTAGGGGGGATGGGCTACCATGGGCATGAGAGATCTAACGAATCCCAGTGACAGGGATCAGTAGATCTCCAATGCCTGCACTGTCAGAATGGGGAACCGCCGTGTTTACATCGGCGGTTCCCCGTTCTTTCCCTGTGGCCGCTCATCGCGGCTCTCCGGCGGACATCGGGTCCGCCCGAGCCGCGGGCACACTCCTCAGGAGCGGCTGTTCGCAGATCGCCGTCTTTTTACGGCGATTCGCGGTCAGCAACCCAACTGCCGCCGTGATAACACGGCAGGCGGTGGGGAAGTGGTTAAAATAGGAAGACTCCAAAATATTCTCCCTCATGTGAATGAGTAAGGAGTACACAGTACTCCTTGTTATTTATTCACAAAAAATCTAGGTTCTAAAGGTATTTTTTTCCTTTAAAATAAAAAACATGCTATGCTTACCTGCCCTGTGCAATGGCTTCAGGTCCCCCACTGGTGCTTGTGGCCCCTCCCCCTTGCTGAGTGGCCCCAGCGCAAGCTGCTTGCTCTGGGGGCACTCATGCGTGATCCCTCCTGAGCCATTTCTGTGTGTCTATGGAGCACACAGAGAGTGGCTCAGTCCCACCTCTGCTCTCTCCTCACTGGCTATGATTGACAGCAGCAATAGCCAATGGCTCCCGTGCACAGGTAAGTATTAGGGGGGCTGCGGGGGGGGAGCTGCACACTGAAGTCTTTTTTTTTCTTCATGCATAAAATGCATGAATTTAAAAATTCCTTCACACTTTGCAACCACTTTAAATACTGTAAACACACAGGTACAGTAGAAAAAGTCCCATGCAGTAAACTAAATGTCAATCATGCTGTCCAGCAAAGAAAGGACCAGATGTCATTGACCAAATATTGTCCAGCATGACATTGAAAGAGCACAATTAGCTAAGACCAGGGCAATTACATGAAGTCTGTAGCTAATTTTTATTATTATTATTATTATACAGGATTTATATAGCGCCGACAGTTTGCGCAGCACTTTACAATATTAGGGCAGACAGTACAGTTACAATGCATTTCAATACAGGAGGAATCAGAGGGCCCTGCTTGTTAGAGATTACAATCTAAGAGGGAGGCTCAAGTGATACGAAAGGGAAATTACTGTGGGGGATGAGCTGATGAAGAAAACAAAAGTGCAGTTGTTAGGGGGAGGCAGGATAGGCTTCCCTGAAGAGAAAAAGTTTTCAGGGATCGCCTGAAAGTGGATAGATTTGGGGACAGTCTGACAGATTGGGGTAGAGAATTCCAGAGGATGAGAGAGGCTCGGGAGGAGTCCTGGAGGCAAATATGGGAGGAGGTGATGAGGGAGCTGGAGAGCAGGAGGTCTTGGGAGGAACGAAGATGATTAGGTTGGTATTTAGAGACTAGGCTGGTGATGTAGCTGGGGGCAGAGTTGTGGATGGCTTTGTAACTTATTGTTAGTATTTTAAAATTTGCTTTATGCTTTGTCACTTTCTGTACAGGCAGACTTGACAAAGGGTGTGGGGCCCCTGAAATGCATTATCACCTGCCCGCTCCACTGGTCCGCGGTGTATGCAAGACAGCCAAAGATGCTACCGGTCGTTATCTCTTTGGTGGATCCAGCGCCATTGCATGGAGGACTACTGATCTGGCAGGTCTAGTGTGAGCTTTTGATGATACACATGCTGTTCCCTCCTGCACCTAAAATAGATACAGACATATTTGATGTAAGTGTGTTATGTTTTTACCAATAAATGTGACATTCCTTTACTAATTCCTGCACCCTTGCCATTTTGTTCTCTTTCATGTTCATGGCCTGGATCGGCCCGAGATTTTGTATGAGGAGCTGCAGAAACAATTTCCTACTTTGTCTTTACATCAGAGACTTTTATATGGACTTTTCAGATTTATTTGCACGCTTTTGATTGATCACTGACAGTTTTTTCATATATACTCATATGTACATAAATTAGCATTTGGTTATTCTGCATAAACCAAAGACTCAGCAGTTTGTTGTCAATGCCTTCTAAATTTTAAGGCTTTTTGGAAGCTTAAAGTGGTTGTAAGAAGGTGTGAAGGGTTTTCTTTTTTTTACCTTAAAGGATAAGTTCTCCTTCGGAACATGTTTCACGTTACACCTTTTTCTTTCAACTTATTTTTATTGAAAGTTTTCACATTACCAGTTAAGCAGAGCCATAATAGGTGATTGCAGTCATACATTGACACTATCATCAGACACTGAAAGTGACGACTGCGACAATTCTGCAACTCAGCAAATTTCAGTGTTTTTGGTTTGATTACATTATTGAATACATTTTATTACTATTACGTTATTATTTTTGATAATTATTTATAGTTATTTATTATATTATAATGTATGATTTTGTGTTTCAAACTTTTTCATACCCGGGATGTCTACTAGACTCTTGTTTGGACAGATTTAAGTGAGTTATTCCTAAGAATTACAGGCCTACAATATAAAACGCCAAATTTCCATGCAAAATAATCGTACCGCTTTCAGCACCAAAAATCTGAAATAATCATCCCGCCAGGGAGGTTAAGATAGGTTTCCTCTTTGCTAACCATGCCTTCAATAGATACTGAAAGAAAAAATCCAGTAACCTCATTATTTAGAAAACATGAGATCTGTTTGAGTATTTCCATATAGAGTATATGTGTCATGTACATTCCAATATGAAAATTCACTATGCAAAATCACAATATTGGCTTAAAAAAACAATATTTGTCTTTAACCACGGTTAGAAATAAAAGGTTGTAGCTCGAGATTTTTTTTTTCTCCTGAAGCTGTGTGTTGACACTACCTCCTTCTCACCAGTTCTACAATCTTGACCACAGCAAGTTGGAATCCATGGCTTCCTTCCTCAGTTCTCCCGATTCAGCTTGGCTTCTTGTTCTTTTGCTTGAAACAACCATTGGCATATTTTCCAACGCAATTCTCATGGTCATAATACTCAGTGGATTCAAAGGAAAAAAGATCATGAAAACGGGGAACATAATACGAATTTGTCTAAACATATCAAATGTGTGCTACTCAATCTTTGTGTTCACTTCAGTGTACACAGGGATACTTTCTCCTGGATATGTTCAGACGATTGATCCCACCTTGGCTTTTATTGTCTACTCTATGACCTTATTTACCCTGAGCTCCAGTTCCTGGCTCACCGCCATTCTCAGTTTTTTCTATTGTATAAAGATCATGGATTTCAAAGCCAGGGCCATAGTTTGGACGAAGAAGAACATCAACACTGTCATACCATGGATGATCGTAGGAGTAGAACTGTTGGCTTTTTTTAGCAGTTTCCTGAGTATGCTGATCAATATTAACCCTCAAAAATCTTCTATGAATGATTCTATAATACGTTTTAACAACTCCTTCTTAAACACAGACATGGAACGTTTGAGCACCGCACTGATTGTAAGTTGCATACCGTTCCTCGTTGTTGTAATCAGCACTGTTTGTACAGTTGGAACCTTGAAGAAGCATGGCCACAATATGAGGAAAAACATGGGGAACTTAAGTAACAAACAAATAAAAAGCATCGAAAAAACAGTTTTTAAGATAAAGCGTCTATTACTAGGTTATTCATTTTATTACCTGTGTGTGCTCCTTTTTTATTTTGCTGTTGCCTCACATTTGAATGTCCAGTTTTGGGTAATGTTGCTACTGTTGTCCTCCTATGCCTTTGTTCAGTCTTTCCTTCTGGTCCTTGGAAACCCCAAGTTGCAGGAAGCAGCAAAGGAGATGTTAACATGTACTGTATGCTCTCAACAAACGCATTCTTAAAGTGCTTGTAAACTCAAAGACATACTGCTGGCAGCCCCCCTGTTCTATCAAGCCATCCTCCCATTGTAGCCCTTAGATCGAAGAAGGAGGATGGGCCAGAGGTCAACTGACCAGCAAGAAAAGATCAGGGATAAGGTATTTAGAGGTATGGTTTTATACAAACATATACACTGTGTTGGATGGCTTAATAAAACATAAGGGCTGGCAGTAATCTTTCTTTAACTTTACTGCTAGCTACCAATAGCAGCAGGCAGGGGGCGGTCCATCCCTTCTGGGCGCAGGAGTGCCACTTCCCCAATCCCTTCCACCGCCTCCTCTGGGATGCATGAATTACAATTGCGGCAGTGGCCAAGAGTGTTTTTTTGAAGCACACTATTAGAGCCAGAAGCTCTAATAGGCTTCAAAAGAGAGTGAGCTTTGAGCGCAGAGAGAGCACTCTCAGCCCACTCAGGCATGTTACAACAGCGAATGAACATTCGCTGTTGTAACACTGATCCTCCTCCCAGCTAATCAGGTAACGGATTTGACACCTGTCACCCGATTGGCTAAATAGAAATGCGATCCAATTGGACACCTAGGAGGAGTAGGGGAGGAGCCTCATGATGGACGCTGCCGCGGAGGACACAGACCCGCTGCACACTACCTGCCTAGATGGGGTAAGTGCAGCGGTAAAACAGTGGGGGAGAGGTGCTGCTTGGTGTGGGGGAGAGGTGCTTCTCAGGGGGGGTTGTTTACCGCCCCCCCCCAAAAAAAAACACTAGCCACCACTGGCAGCAGGAGGGGAGGGGCGACTCACACACACAGCAGCTGACAGGGGGGGAGGGGGAGAGAGGAGAGCATCGGGATGATGGATGCCTGTAATCTGACCACAGGAACAGGCAGGATGAACAAGTTTTTTACAGCATAGAGAGGGATAGATTAGACAGCACAAGCATTGTGCTGTTTAGCCTGCTATAATGGAACAGGATCTCTTTTTTTATTTGCATTGTGTCAGGACCTGGATCACCTGCTGGGGGCACTGTGCTTCCCAGAGTGGAAAGTTGTAGTTCTGGTGTCCTCCAGCAGGTGTCTCGCAGCAGCCAGCAGATCCCAGTAATCAGTTTCCACCTGATTCTGGCTGCTGGGAGGGTATTTAGGTCCTCTCCTACTAGTGCCTCTCACACCAGGGTTTTCCTGCTGCCAGATTCTGTTTGCCATTGATCCTGATCTTGCTCCTGCTATGTACACTGTATCCGGTTGCCTCGTACCTGCTCTTCCTTGTTCCCAATCCCAATTTTGGTTCCCCCTTCCCATCTGTTCCCTGCACCTCCAGTTTTCCCTGCTTGTCTGTGTTCCCCCCTTTGTATATATTGTATATTGTTAGCTGTTAGTTAGGCTTCTGTTTGTTAGTTATTAGTCAGGTATCCTGTATCCAGTTTTTGATTTACTTATATATTTTAGTTTGCTGTGTGCTGCTGCTTGGATGGATTTTGGTTTATTGTAAATAAATCTCACTTATAACATACACAGTCTGATCCCAGTCTCCTGAGTGAAGCCATGCAGATCTGGTCATCCCTGTTACTGATTCCTGACACGTTGCTTGACATTCTTCTTATTTATCTAGGTCATGGTATAGCTAGTAGTAGATAGTTACATTCAACTGGACTTGTTCTTGTAACGCTGAGGACATTTTGCTGCTCATCCAAGAGCTTCAAGGTGAGCCCCTGCCACTGTTTAAGATGCAGTCTGGGCCAGATTTTGCAGTCAACAGGCACACTAATGATGCAGGTGTGTGCTGCATTCACCTTAGAGCCAGGGTTAGAGCTCAGGGCACCAACACCCAAGGGGGTCAGTGTGTAAAGCAGTAAGAGGTGCTAGCATGACCCGTGCTGTCTAGGTCAGGACAGACCAAGGCCCGAGCCTGAGAGAGAGAGAGCCCATGAGGGGCAGAGCAGGTAGGAAGCTACAAGGAACGATGCAGAGCTGAGGTACAGCTTCTGTGCCTGAGCACTGGGACTGTGAGGGTCTGGAGGGCCAAAAGGTACTAATGGTCAGGAAGACCAAACTACTAAGTTGAGCAGTAAATCTACATAAAGAGCCACAATGCTGAATGTTATTTTTCCTTATTGTGTTGATGGTGAGAGCCCCCTGTGTGGGAAGATTTTCATGTGAACTTCTTTGTTACTTTTAAATAAAAGTGTGCAGAAAAAGCTCTAAAACATATCCCTGGCGGGGAGTAAATACACTGTTTGGCGCTAACAATAAGTTACAAATTCCCAACTTGTCACAATACTCACCTTCATCCAGTCACCATGGAATGTGTCATGGCTGATGTTGTCCTAGATGATGAGATGTGTGAATGATAGTGAACTGAACTTGTTCTGACAATCCATAATACATAATTCCTTTCAATGGTACCATGAAGTCTGGAGCAGGTGATAATCAATTGAGTGACATGGCTGAAGGGGAGCATTGTGCTTGAATAGCTGTTGTACATAATAAATAGTCACTGCCTCCTTCACAAAGTTCATCAACAACTGGAAAACTGGACAGATGTTCATTTAATATGGTTCTAAAGGCTGAACTGTGCAGCTCCCCCCAGCCTCTCCTTTTACTTACCTGAGCTCAATCTCGCTCCAGCGATTTGCATGAGAGCAGCTCCTCTCCTAGCTTTCTCCCTTCTCATTGGCTCCCACTGCTGTCAATCACAGCCAGTGAGGAGGGAACAGGGGGCGGGGCTGAAGTCTATTCTGTTTATCAATGGGTACACAGAGCAGGCTCAAGAGCGAGCATGCATGAGTGCCCCCATAGCAGGCAGCGTGATATGGGAGCACTCAGCAGGGGGTAGGAGCCCAGAGCGCTGGCAGGATTGGGCAGCTCTGTGCAAAACCACATAAATCTGCGCCCCTCCCCCCTGCCTCCTCCGAGTCCTGGCAGTCACTGCTTCTCCTCCCAGCCCATCGGGTCTTTGGACTCCTGGCCAATCGGGTCTCAGGACCCGCTTCCTTAATGGCTGGGAGGAGAAACAGGAAGACATTAGTGAATATTAACACCCTTTTTTGAAGCCAATTAGAGCTTTGGGCTCTAATCATGTGCTTAAAAAAAAAAAACATCGGAATCCATGCGTCCGGCGCCCGGCATGTAGAATAGGGTCTGGGTGCATGGATTAGGGGGATGGCTGGTCCGCCACTGGTTCTAAATCATCCCTGTATGACCTTTTTCGGCTCGTTGTTCTAAATAGAATGAATTGATGCATCTATGTTTGCAATCTCTGGTAATAGATTGCATTGAAATCCTGTATAATCATTGATGTTAATATGTATTTTTTAAAAAAAATAACAGGAAGTAAAACCAAAATTAGAACAAATACGTTTGATTATGTCAGTAAAAGTTGAGTGAAGGTGACCCTTTTTCAAGTAAACAATTGACCTTAACAGATAATAATATAACAAAAATGTCTGGCGCTGGCTCAAATTATCCACCAGATGATTAAGCTAAACATATGCTTCAAAACATTTTCAAAAAATATATATGAAAAATAATTATAAAGTCAAATAAAAGTTATAAAAAATTCTTCCAGCAGAAATCCAATCACTGTGATGAAAGAAATGAATTATGGGAAGTAATCAGTAAATCTGTGCTCCACCTTCACTCGTGCAGGTGAAATGCAAACTCACCAAATATCTAAAATATACAAGCCTTGTATCAATCAAATTCCTTGGATGTCTCTATACTTCTGAAGAAGATGGTCAATCTCAGCTCAAAGAGTATTTCATCACTATAGTACCACAGACACTCGGAGGAAGCACAATGCAAGGATCATAGTGCAACACGTTTATTGTAAGGCTTGTATATTGTAGATGTTTGGTGAGTTTGCATTTCACCTGCACACCATTTGGTGTGGAGTAAGGTCGGCAATGAGTAGGGGAGAACCATATTCATTTATAGGTTGAGACTGGAGTATCGGGAGGATTTAGCTATCCAGTCCAGACTTATGTGCAGTAAACAGGCTAGGTTGTACAGTCTTACATTGGGGAGGTTTGCTCCCCCTTCACTTCTGGGAAAGTGGAGCTTTGCCAGGGCAATGCAAGGTGCAAGGTCTTTTTTTTTGCCAGATACATTTGGACATAGAGCCGTTGAGGGTCTGCACATCTTTGTTTCAATAACAAGGGAATGGTTTGCATCGGGTACAGTAGTCTGGCAAAGCTAACCATCTTAAAAAGATGGCATCTCCCCAAAAGGGAAAGGGGTAGGTCCATCCATCTATTGTGCTCCTGAGAAATCTTTTCGATTGGGGGGGTAGTTGAGAGAGTAAAGAGAAGAGGGGATCTTGCCTATCCTGATGCCCAGATATGTTATTATGTTATGTGAGATTTAGCTAGGGAGAAGGGAGACTTTTTTGCCCTGGAGAGGTTTTTGGAGGGGCCCAGAAGGAGAATTTCACTTTTGGCAAAATTTATACGTAGGCCTGAGCAGATTTTAAAGTCATCGAATACCTTTTTGATGGTGACCGTGTCAGCGGCTGGGTTTGCCGTGAAAATGAGCACATCATCAGCGAACAGGGCGGTGCGGAGCTCCCTGTCCCGGACATGCACTCCATACACAGGGGCCTTGTAGAGTAGTTGCCTAGTGAGGGGTTCAAGGGCTAAGTTGAGTAAAAGGGAGAATAGGGGACAACCCTCCCTTGTCCCTTTGTACAGGTGGAATTCTGTACTAAGAATCCCAGCTACTACTAGTTTGCCGGTGAGGGAGGTATACATTTGGTGGATGAGGTGGATGAAAGGGCCGCTAAATTCTAGTTTCTCTAGGACTAGGGAGAGACACTCAAAACTGACGTTGTCAAAGGCCTTTTCTGCGCATATTGAGGGAGGCTGTTCTGCCCTTGACAAAACCAGATTGTGCAGGGTGAATTAGTGAGGGGATGATTTCAGCTAATCTAGATGCCACTATTTTGGAGAGAATTTTTGCGTTTAGGAGGGATATAGGGCAGTAGGAGCCCAGTTCCAATGGGTCTTTGCCCTTTTTTACAGAAACTTAACTATAGCCTGGTTGCTAGTGGGGAGGTAAATGCCTCCTGTCCATATACCATTGCATTCCTTTAGTAAGGTTGGGCAAAGCATATCTTACATGGATTTGTAAAACTCTCCTGTGAATCCATCAGGTCCTGGAGCATTATTGGGGGATGGATGCTGGATGGTATCTGATAGTTCTTTATTTGAGATAGGGGAGTTTAGGGCCTGTAGTTTGGCTGGGGAAACCTTTGGTAAGTCCAGTGAGTCTAAGAGTTTTTGCACTTTATTGGTGTCTATAGGGTCAGGAGCATAAAGGGAGGAGTAGAAGCAGTGGCGGCTGGTGAATTTTTAGGATGGGGGGGCGCCAGGCCCCTCCGCTTCTTTTTGACCCATCCTACTTCTCATAAGCCACACCCCTTATAGAATCCACCCACTCCATCCCCTGTATTCCACATATTGTGTCAGGAGTATACAACTCAGCATCACAAGTGGGTTATATTGCAGCCAGTAACACAGGTATTGCAGCCAGTACCAAGGTAGCCAGTACACAGGTATGGTAGCCAGTACACAGGTAGCCAGTGCACATATATTGTAGGCAGTACACAGGGAGCCAGTACACAGGTATTGTAGGCAGTCCACAGGGAGCCAGTACACAGGTATTGCATTCAGTACACAGGTAGCCAGTACACAGCTATTGCAGTCAGTACACAGGTAGCCAGTACACAGGTATTGTAGCCAGTACACAGGGAGCCAGTAGACAGGTATTGTAGGCAGTACACAGGGAGTCAGTACACAGGTATTGTAGCCAGTACACAGGTGGCCAGTACACAGGTATTGCAGTCAGTACACAGGTATTGTAGCCAGTACACAGGGAGCCAGTAGACAGGTATTGTAGGCAGTACACAGGGAGTCAGTACACAGGTAGCCAACAAGACAGCAAGGAGCAGAAGAAAAAAAAATCAATATACAGGCGCTTCCTTTAGGGGGTCGGGCTGACTTTTTTTCTTCTTCTTCTTCCCAGCGGGGAGGCGGTGCCCAAGCGCCCCTTATTGACCGGCCGCCGCTGAGTAGAAGTCTAGCATGGTTTGGGCCACCTTTTGTGGCTGGGTTTGTAGGTTTCCCATTTTTGTGTTTTAATATGGGTAGGCCTGTGGGAACCCCTACAGAGTCTGCCAGTAGGGATGGGCCGAACACCCCCGGTTCGGTTCGCACTAGAACATGCGAACAGACAAAAAATTAGTTTGAACATTCGAACACCGTTAAAGTCTATGGGACCCGAACATGAAAAATCAAAAGTGCTCATTTTAAAGGCTTCTATGCAATGTTATTGCCATAAAAAGTGTATTGGGACCCGGGTCCTGTCCTAGGGGACATGTATCAATGCAAAAAAATGTTTTTAAATTGATAGTTTTTTCAGGAGCAGTGATTTTAATAATGCTGAAAGTGAAACAATAAAAATGAAATATTCCTTTAAATAATGTGCCTGGGGGGTACCCTTGGTCTGCCTGTAAAAGGGCACACATCTGTGATGTTTAGAACATAGCCAGAGCAAAATGACATCTGTAAAAGAAAAATTGTCATTTAAAATCGCGGCTGTAATGTATTGTCGGCTCCCGGCAATATACAAAAAGGGGAACTCCGTGCCAAAATTAAAAAAAAATTGACATGGGGCCCCCCTAAAATCCAAACCAGATCCTTATCCAAGTATGCAACCTGGCCGGCCAGGATAGGGGGGGATGGGCAAGCGCCCCCTCCTGAACCGTACCAGGCTACATGCCCTCAACATGGGGAGTATGGGTGCTTTGGGGCGGGGGGGGCTCTGCGCCTCCCACTCCAAAGCAACTTGTCCCCAACTTGTTGATGGGGACAAGAGCTTCTTCCCCACAACACTGGGCTGTGGTTGTGGGGGTTTGCGGGCGGTGGGCTTATCGGAATCTGGAAGCCCCCTTTAATAAAGGGGCCCCCAGATTCCGCCCCCTGTGTGAATTAGTATCAGGTACATCGTACCCCTACTACTTCACCAAAAAGTGTCAAAAAAGAAAAAAACACAGGAGACAATTAGGGACAAGTCCTTTATTAACCGGTTCCCGATCGGCTCACGTACATTTACTGCTGCAGAGTGGCGGTGTCCTGCAAATCGCCGTTTATAAACAGCGGCTCACGCGTGCGTGGTAGCAGGTGGAAGCATGCCGGCGCGCTCTCATGCCCGCCACATTCTGCAGAAGTGTGGCCGTGGCTCGGGCTGACTGGATCTCCACCGGTGAGCCACGATTGCCTGGCAGAGAAGAAAAAAGGGGAACTGCCAATGTAAACACCGCGGTTCCCCGCTCTGTCAGGCAGCATGTAAGAGATCTACTGATCCCTGTCACTGGGATCAGTTAGATCTCTGGTGCCCCTGGCAGCCCAGCCCCCTCACAGTTAGAACACGCCTAGGGAACACAGTTAACCCCTAGATTGCCCCCTGCAGGTTAACCCCTTCCCTGCCAATGACATTTAAACAGTAATCAGTGGATATTTAAATTTATGATCGCTGAATAAATGTCATTGATCCCAAAAAAGTGTCAAAAATGTCCGACATGTCTGCTGCAATATCGCAGCCCCGATAAAAATCGCAGATCGCAGCCATTACTAGTAAAGAAAAAAAAATTGCAAAAATGCCAGAAATGAATTCTCCTGGTTTGTAAACGCAGCAACTTTTGCGCAAACCAATAAACACAGATTGCGATTTTTTTTTACCAAAAATATGAGGAAGAATATAAGTCGGCCAAAACCGATGATTAAATTTGTTTTTTTATATTTTTTTTTTGTTATCTATTTTAGCAAAAAGTAAGACTTTTTTTTTTTTGCAAAATTGTCGCACTTTTTTTGTTTATAGCGGTGATCATAAATGACGCAGAGGGGATCAAATACCATCAAAAGAAAGCTCTATTTGTGGGGAAAAATTTTGTTTGGGTACAGCGTCTCACAACCGCCCAATTGTCAGTTAAAGAGACGCAGTGGCGAATCACAAAAAGTGCTCTGGTCCTAACGTGGGAAATCCTTCCAGTCCTTAAGTGGTTAAAAAAGAAAAAAATAAGTGTCCCCCATTGTAATCCATCGTCAATCATGCCGTGCAACCGCCGTCTGAGCTCACTTTGTTTTGACAGTTTATTTATAGTGAATGGCAGGGCCACCCGGTGACTTAATTGAGTGACCCGCCCCTCTGACATCACGTGACGTCAGAAGGGGGTGGGGTCACCTGTAGGTCACTGGGTGGCCCCGCCCTTCACTATAAATAAACTGTCAAACAAAGCGAGCGCACTATGCACTATGGGGCGTTCGGTGGTCAAAGTCATGCCAAACACCCCATAATGTTCTAAATTCGGGGATCGAGCGAACAACGCAAGTTCGGCCCGAACTTATGCTCGGGCCGAACTGTTCGCAAATCCCTATCTAAATTGTTTCCCCGGGCTGTTTGGTGCATATACATTTGTGATCTTGGGCTCTTTGGAGCCCCATCACATGTGTGCCGTAATGTCCCTGAGTGTCAGTGTCTATGGAGAGGGTTTCACATGCAAGATTCTTATGGATCAGGATAAGGACTCTCACTTTTCAACCTCTAGCCTCTAAACCTATGACTGTGCCTACCCACATCTTTTTCATGCAGAGGAAGTCCTGAGAGGCCAGATGGGCTTCTTGAATCAGTGCTATGTCAGTTCTCAGATGTTTAAGGTGGCGTAGGACTTTCATGTGTTATTTGGGGACCTAAGCCCTTTGACATTCCATGATATCATTTTCATAGAAACAGGATGGGTAGATGGCTTGAGCAGGTTTTGAGTTGAGGGTGGGAGATGGTGGAGGTATGGTTGAAACTGACCTGTGTTGGCTCCCTATGGGTCTTGTAGGGGTTATAGAATACATGAAGGTCTGGTAGTTTTATGACTAATGGGGGGTGTCTATGCAGCCTGGGGTGAACGGAAGGGGGGAAGGAAGAACTTAAACCGACTAATAAACGGACATTAGACTCCTCTTTCTTCCACATGGTGTCACTGCATCTATTTCAGTTCCCGGATATAAAGCCCCTATGCAAATGTGCTGTAGGGACTAAGAGTGACGGTTAGTAAAGGCAGAAGTCGGACCCGTTAAAAGCAACTGTAATGCAGTAAGTAGTAGAGACTACCCATGTGGATAAAAAGAGTTCTGAGAGGGTAGAAAATAAATACATAGGATTGTAGAAAGACACGCTATCCTCTGCTCCCAATCCATATGTAATGGGGATGGATCACAAAACAGCGTGTATAACACCAAATGCCTCTGTGACCTTGATCATACAGTAACTTTAAAAAACTGAGATAGTAGGATAAGAGTCTTTACAACAGATTATAATCATCTGAGAGGGGAAGAATTAGGATCCCTCATAGGTAGAGAGCACATTACTGGATCTTCAGCGGGAGAAGTTCAGGTGGTTGGCCTCTGCAGATTTAAGATGCTTTGGATAGTCTTTTCTTGGGCTTCTCTGGTCCAATGGCCGAGGGGCCGCGGGGTCCTTAGACAGAGCTGCATCATAGGAGAGTAGGTCTAGTGAGCGCAGGAAGTGTTCCGCTTCTGATGGGCTATGAAAAGCCAATTGTTCGCCATTAGGTGCCTTGACCTGGAGAATTGCTGGGAATGCCAGGGTGAACTTAATGTTGTGCTTGAATAGCTCTGAGCAAATATGTTGGAAGCACTTACGCTTTTTCACCACCTACACAGAATAGTTCGCAAAGATAAGGATTTTTACTCCGTCAATAGTCAGGGATTTTGCTTGCCTGAACTTTTGCAGGATGATATGCTTTTCAGCATAATTTAGAAATTTGGCAATGATTGGCCTTGGTGTGAAGTGGTCAGGTGTTGGGGGTCCTAATCTGTGCGCAAGTTCTACCTGACATGGGCCTGGGAGGCCTAAGGCCTCCGGAATTTTTACTGCACAGAAATTAGCGAGTTCTGGAGGTTGGAGTGTTTCTGGGTCCTCAATGAAGCGTAGATTGCTTCTTCTGGATCTATGTTCCAGGTCCTCCAGCTTTTCTATGATCAGCCTAAGTTGTATGTCTTGGGCCTGGTCAGAATCTTGTGTTTGGAGAAGTTCCTCTTCCATATGGGAGATGCACTGTTCCACTTCATTAAGTTCCTTTAAGTCCTTGTTGATCTGTATCATTCTTGCTTGTACAGCCTTCTCTACTGAGGCAGCAATTGTTGGAGCCAGAAGGGCTGCAGCGGCCTGGGCTATGAGCTCCGTGGTCTGCATGTCTGGTGTGGGCGCTGTGTGACGAGGACCGCCACCTGTCTCCGTTCCCATCATTCCCATCACTGCTGACATGACAGGCGGTGCGGCCTGATCCTTATTGTCTGGGGGACGCTGGTGCTGGGACGATCGAGGGGGGGGCCTTTTATCCAGGTACCGGTCCATGGTGCTGTAGGGATTTGTGGGCTTTACTGCAGGAGCTGATGTGCCATGCAGCTAAGCCATGGAGCACCAGGACATATGTTTTCAAAGTATAACAGGCAACACTCAATGTACATTTGTAACGTTGTTACATTACCCTATACAAATATATCTCCATAAGATTTCATCTACAATGCTGCCTTAGTCTGTGCATGTACAAATGTGGGCAACTCCAGGAGCTGTGCCTAATACAGAAGGAATGAGACCTCAGGACCCACCTCACCCACTTTGGCAAACTAGACCACTAGCTGTAGTACACAATATAAAAGGACTGTTTTGGTTAGACCCAATTTAACCTACCAGTCTTTTCCTGCTGAAGAGTAAACTGGAGTACTTTTTTGTGAGGCAACGGATAACTGGTCTAGGGGCAAAGGGGAGTTTGCTAGTAATAATAATATGTTGATCCTGTGGGGACATATTACACCATTCAAATACCACTCAGAGAATAACCTGCAGTCAGTGACACATGGTGAATGTTACATGTTACCTGTTCCCTGTTCAGATCTGAGATCCTAGCACCAATGTTTGCAGCACTGAGATATCATGTGTCTAAACGCTTAGCTGATGTTGGAAGATGTAATAAAAGATATGTCATTATAAACCCTGTCCTTTAGAAACACTTATGTTTTGACATGCCCAGATGTAGATCCATCGTCAATCACGACGCTCGCCGCACCGCCACACCAGAAACAAAACGCTCCACTCGCCATGAAGGCAAACCACCGAATGGCTGGCTTGCCATTTAACAGTTCTTTTATAAGTAAGGGAAGCGCCACCAGATGACGTCGCCAGGTGGACCCGCCCTTACCTATACAGGAACTGTCAAACGGCAAGCCAGCCATTTGGTAGTTTGCCTTCATGGTGGGCGGAGCAGTTTTCTAATAAATAAATTGTCAAGGAATCGTCAAAAACCTGTGTAATGTTTTCATTTATTTTGACTCTTTTTTGGTGAATAAGTAGGGGTACTATGCACCCCATACTCATTCACATAGGGGGGCAGGGATCTGGGGGCCCACTTCTTAAAGGGGGCTTCCAGATTCTGATAAGCCCTCTGCCCGCAGACCCCCACAACCACAGCTCAGGTATGAGGGGAAGAGACCCTTGTCCCCATCAACATGGGGACAAGGCGCTTTGTGGCAGGAGGCTCTGCACCCCCCCCCCAGTTGAGGGCTGTGGCCTAGTATGGTTCAGGAGGGGGGCCACTCACTCATCTCCTCCCTTTCCTGATCTGCTGGGCTGCATGCTTGGATAAGGGTCTGGTATGGATTTTGGGGGGCCCCCTTGCCATTTTTTTTTTTAATGTTGGTGTGGTGTTCCCCTTAAAATCCCTATCAGACACGAAGGAGGGATCACCAAGCCATTTTTTTACTACTTTTTTACTCACAAATTGGCCCTGCTTCCTGGCCCTGCTCCTTAACAGCCAGCTTTTACTGCACCCTGATTGGGCCAAGCTTTTCCCAGTCAGGGCTTAGAATGCAGTGTGCTGCGTGCAATGCATTGCAAGGTGTTCGCCCAATACTAATCAGGACTAATCAATTTTTAAATATACCATACCATAGTTTGTAGACTCTATCATTTCCTACAGAGTAGATAATATACACTGCTTTGGGCTATTTTTACAAAATGAATGTAGCAGAATACATTTTGACCTACATTTATGAAGAAAGATTGCTTATTTGCAAAAAATTTTAGCAGCAATGAAGAAAAACACTTTATTTATGTACTTTTTTTTTATTTAGCAAAAAAAAAAAAACTCGGTGCTTATTAAATACCACCAAAATAAAGCTTTATCTGACTCAAAATAAATTATAAAAATGTAATTTATATACAGTGTTGCATGCCTGAGTGATTGCCATTTAATTTCAATAGGTTTTTATTGTTTTTGTTCAGAATTCACAAAACAACTTCAAAACAGTAGAGTATCATATGGTCATCACAATACAGCAAGAAGAGTAGTCTTGAGGCTTATCAAATACATACGCATAATAAGGTGTACATCAGTTGTAGTTCGTAAGCATATAACAGGGTCTCCCGTCCCTAAGCCCAGGCACCCCTCTGGGAACAAACTGTGCTCTGGGGTAGGGACTGGGGCTTTATGAGAGATAGTTTGTCAGCAGAGGAAGCATTAATAGGGATTACGATGCTGCAGGTGATGCTACTGAAAGATTATGTCGAGATATAGAAGAAAGGATAGGAAAGAAGGATAGGAAAGATGGGAAGTGGGAGGGGGGGGAGGTTTTGGGGAGGAACTAGGTTACGGATGATTGATCGTCTTATACCACTCCACCCATGGGTGCCATTTGCGGCTTAGTGTGAGATATTCCTTCCTATCAGCCGCCAATGTCATTTCGTAGATATAATGTGTCTGTGTTTGTTGAATGACCTCTGATAGGGAGGGGGGGTGGGCTTTTCCACCTCCTGGTTATATTTAATCTGGCTGCTAGGAGTATGTGGGTGAGAGTCTTGTGGAGTATGGGTGATATCTCATCAATAGTGAGGCTTAGGAGGCCTAGAGCGGGTGATTTGCTGAGTGAGATTCCAGTGACATCTCGTATCAATTGGAATGTTTCTGACCAAAAGGTAAGAATACAGGGGCATTCCCACAGGATATGGAGTATCGTCCCCCCTTGTCCACAACCTCTCCAACACAAGGGGGAGAGGGAGGGAACAAAGGAGGCCATTCTATGGGGTGTAAGATAGTGACGTTGTGTAATGCTCTGAGTAAGTTCCCATAGGGAGGCGCAGGTGGTGTTCTTATAGGTAGAGCGCAGGGCTGTTTCCCATTGTGAGGCATTAAAGTGGGATTTAAGGTCTTCTTCCCTTCTCTGTATTGCGTTTGTGTGGGTAAAAACTGACTTCTCTCCAATTAAGTTGTAAAAAACGGAAATGCCCTTCGTGTGAGGGTTATGGGTTTGAAGGGTATTTAAGGCTTTGATGGGAATGGGAGTACGAAGATGGGGGTTGCTTCTAATGCAGTGCTGTAGTTGAAGATATTGATAGAGGTATCTGTTGGGTATACCTAGTTCCCTCTGCATTTGTTGGAAAGTTTTAACCCCATCTGTCTCTAGGGCTTCGTTAAGGAGGTTGGAAGGGTCGTTGGTCCAAGGTGGGAGGGAGAAGTTGGGTATGAGCCTTTGGATGGTGGCGATAGGAATATTTGGTATAGAGGTGAGGGAAGCTGTCCAATTGTGGGAGATACATTTTTTCCATATTTTAACTGTGGCTGTAATTGTGGGTGAGATGGACTTGGGGGTTTGGGTTTGGGGTTTTAAGCTAAGTAGCCAGGCCTTTAAGTTGAACCCCGGGATTTGTTGGCTTTCCAATTGGCCCCAGAGTGAGGTGTCTTCAGGATCAAACCAGACTCTTAGTTGGGCGAGTATACTCGCATGATAATAATCTGTTAGATTTGTAAGGCCTGACCCCCCTGCTGATCTATGCTTGTAAAGCCAGGTTCTGTTGACTCTTGATTTTTTGTTCTGCCAAATGCACCTCCCCAGTAATTTCTGAAGAGAGTTCAGAAACGACTGGGGGATAGGAATGGGGAGATAGCACTTGGGGCAGCACTAGCACTGAGGCCAGTCTGCCCGTCCATGAAAGTTCTTGTTTAGCAATGTGGTCGAGTGATGATATAAATTTTTGTCTGAGAGGCAGGAAGTTTTCTTTGAATAATTTATCAGGGTTGCTAGTGAGGGAGATTCCGAGGTATTTGATTGAGTGATCTGTCCACTGGTACGGAAATTTGGTTGAAAGGATGGCTTTAGTGACACTGTCGATTCCTATATTCAAAATTTGGGATTTAGTCGTGTTTATTTTATAATAGGAAATCATACTAAAGTGGAGTAAAATATTTAATAAGTTTCTTTTGAAGGACGGAGAGTCTGTTTTTAAATATAGTAGTGAGCTGGTGTAACGATTTGTTCTTGAAAGTACCTGCCCGTCTGACCGGAGTCACGATCACGACGGGGTTCACGATAGAGGGGTAAGGATAGGGGGTCAGCAAAGACTTGAGAGAAGTCTTTAATGACCCCTCCACGTAAACCGTCTTGTTTTTTAGTTCTCAGTTGTCTTGGACCGAAATGTTCGTATCTAGTCGTCCCCCCAGTCCGGAATGTTTAGATTGTCTAATAATAGTACGCTCATATGAGCGG
>BLSH010173712.1:5821-19526 GCA_018402905.1 Glandirana rugosa | reverse complement strand
GAAGCCAGATCACTGTTCTAAGAACAGTGATATGAGATATCACTGTTCTTAGAACAGTGATCTGGCTTCTCCCCGCTAATTGATAGTTTTCACACACAGTTTGCAGATGTTCTAAAAACAGGGATATGGCTTCTCCCGGCTAATGTATACTTTTCTCACAGAGTTTTAAGATGATTGTAGAATGTACAATCATCTTAAAACTGTGTGACAAAAGTATAAATTAGCTGGGAGAAGCCATATCACTGTTCTTAGAACAGTGATATGGCTTCTCCATGCTAATTTATACTTTTCTCAGTTTTAAGATAGTCCACATCCACCTCCATTTTTTATTTTTTTATGTTTTTATTTTTTTTAAATATTTTAAGTTATTTCCCTATACCCATTTCTTTGTAGGGCACTTGTCCGACCCTTACCCCCATTTTCCTTCCATTTGCAGACCTCTAGGACTTTCCAGGACTTTTTTTACAGCACTTTTCAGAACTTTTAGTAAAATTACCAGAACCCCGGACCCGAACCCGGACTTTTTTTGAAAAAGTTCGGTACGGACCCGAACTTTACAGTTCGGGTTCGCTCAACACTAGTTAACATGTATAACAATTTAGAAACAAAACTCCTGTTTGGTGCCTGTGTCATTCCAATGAACACCACATTTCCAAACATAGGCCAGGATACAAGCAACCTTAAAGCTCTTTCTTAGATGTATAGAGAAAAAAAAATGAAGCTAAAATTGGAACTCATAGTAGAAGTTGAAAGAGAAGAATGAAAAAGAGGAGAAGAGGGAAGATTTACCACTGATCCCCAGGCTCCAGACCAGTGCCCCCCCACGGTAACCTAAGGTATCTGATCCAAGGGTTCCAGACCTTTTCAAAGCAATGTTGTTGGTCACGAAGGATACTAGATAATTTATCATTGGTCATAATCCAAGAGATTTTGTTTTTCACTATTGCTAGGTTTATTACAGAAGTTTTCCATGATCTCGCTATGGTAATCTTAGCTGCCAGAAAGATAAAGAAGGTGAGAGTCCTAAGATTTTTAGGTAACTCACTTGATAGGTCATAAAATAGTGCTGCCTTAACATTTTTAGGGATATTCAATACGGTCACTGAATATACCACGCCAAATATCCTTGTTTAATACCGTTTTACTTTTGGACATGTCCACCAAATATGAAGCATGCTTCCTTCCTGACCGCAACCTCTGAAACAGAGAGGAGATGCATCCAGGAAGACTTTTGCCAACCTTGTGGGTACAAGGTACCATCGTGATGGGGGGGGCGTGGCGACCGGCGCTGAAGATGGCTGCTTGAAGCTGCTGCTCCGCATGGCCACCTGGGACTGAGCCAAGTCAGAGCCTCTCCGAGCGCTTCACACAGCACAACCTGCTCTGGAACCTGCACAGACCACACTGTGATGGCCCGACGCAAGAACCACCAAGCCCAGCTTAAAAAACTGGCAAATTTCTTCAAGCCAGCGGGCCGCGGACCACGCCAAAATGGCAGCGAAGCGCACACAGCAAAAGGCAAGTCCGAGGGCCACAGACGGAGTACAGATACACAGCACCACAGCCCATGGCCACCAGCAGGTAGCAAACCCGGGACTCATCTGGCTCATCTTCCCCTTCCACATGCATCCCAGCCAAGGTGAAGCCCCGTAGGGAAACACTGCCTGAGCTAGAGTCGGGCATGGAGCCGAATCCGCCTCACCAATCACCCACCACCCATACCCTCCACGATCCCATCTCTGCCTTCCCCACTCAGGGACAACCTGTGTGACGTTGCCTTGCAGGGGAATTTTTTTTTTTTTAACTGCAGTTTGCTACCACTTTAAGTGATACACATTCACATTGCAACATGAGAATAAAAAAAAAAGATACTATTTCATGCCCATCATTAACTGACTATGGCTAAGGTCAGGATCGGCTGAAATAAATTGGCACAGATGTTCATCTTACTTACTCTGATATGCTGCAATAAAGTATGGATGGGATTGACATTGTTCTTCATTGTACCGTCTGCTGCAGTCTGGGCTATTGATGGCACTGCCTGGAGGGCCAATGATAGCGTTTCAAAGACAAAATTCATCAGGCTCTTCTCCTTGAGTGATAACAAAAATTTATTTAACCGCTCTCTCATGTTTACTTATTCAATCGTGACATAGTATTCAAAAGAGGACACCATAATAATGTGATAATCATAAAATATAAATTTTGCCAAAAATGATATAAATAGTATATCAAAAAAAAAAAAAAAAATATATATATATATAATATATATATATGCCAAGCATATCAAAAATATAGAGCAAAGTTCATGAGTGATGGCAGTGAACCTGCCTATGGACCAGAAAAAATGTATAAAAAATGATCTAGTGCAGAAGTTCATATATGGTGGCAGTAAGACTTCCTGTAATCCAAGACAGGGGATTTCAATAATTGAAAGTCCACAAACATCAAGGTGTCTCAACCCAAGAAACGTGCCATGATACCTCTCCACCAATATGTGCACACAGCTCACTCACCGGACAAATTTCACCTCCACTACAGGTAGTCAAATATGGTTGTTAATCCATTCCTATCACTGGATACATCCACCAGAAAATAGCGCTCCTTTGTCTTTTTTTCTATAAAGGGCACGCCCGGATGGACGATGAAAAAAGAGAACTTTCAATGGTGAAGTACATCAGATATATTGTAAAAAAGGTTAAAATTACACTTACAATGTACAGGCAACAACTTGCATTTGAAAAATCCCTGGAACGCCGCTCTGCATTGCATCTGCGTCCCAATAGTGGACATGGTGTGACTCAATAGTACCAACCTATGTACATTTCGTCAGTACCGTCTGACGTCATCAGGGCTCCATAATGAATAATTATAATGAATAATTGTTAATGGTATTATTATAAACAGGACTGTGCAGACAGGTATAGAACACAAAACAAAGCGGGGTACTTTGCAGCAGTCAGTGGGCTTAAGCACTTCATGGCCATTCAGTGTGACCAAACCCCCGTTTAGATGCTTTTAAAAAGCCTGGCAGGAGTAAGTATCATGTGTGCACTGTAATATGCATTTTTTTTTCTATTGGTCTTACAAGCAGCCCCATGCGTTTGGTAGGGTGTTCCCCCCAAATATGTATCTCTTTCTTTAGGTATAGAACACAAACTCCTTCTTTACAAATTGATTTCCCACAGCAAGTTGGAGCTGCATTTATTGGATCCCAAAACAAATAACAAAATTCAATAGAGGATTTACCAAAATAATACAATAACCAGAAGCCTCCATAGTACCCAGTTCTCCTCTCATACCAACTTTATGGACACTCCACCCATCCAGCATGTATGGCCAATCTAAATTATGTACAATATACTCTAGACCAGGGATATGCAATTAGCGTACCCCCAACTGTTTAAAAACGTCACATCATGCCTCTGGGTGTCATGCTTGAAGCTGTCTGAGTCTTGCTATGCCTCATGGGACTTGTAGTTCTGCACCAGCTGGAGGTCTGCTAATTGCATATACCTGCTCTACACCTATCCTTCCATAACAACTTTCTAGTTATCAAAATCTTTGCTTGATATACAGTTACATTAGGCCCGCTGTTGGCTGATGTCACAGAGCCGCTCCATGCTCTGGAAGGAATCTCGTAATAATATTGGGATCCACCTAGATGCCCAATCATCAGCTGGCTCAGCTCTAAATGGGCCATTGAGAGGCTAAGCCTCTCACACCCTCCCCAGCTCAGGGCTCCAGTGAGAGCTGCCCTCTGCTCAGAGCGGACCTAAGAACTGAGCAATCAACGGTCATGTGTTTGCTAAGTTGTTAGGCTAAGTTGTTAGCCAGTGGGGGACAGCTAAAGCATCAGATCAATGATCATGAGATCAATGCTGCAGCAGGGAGAAGCAGGGATGTATGTATAGATGTTTGTTTTTGCATTCCCACAAATTTCCTTTAACTAGTCAGCTTTAAAAAAAAAAAAAAATTACAACACAAAACTCCTCTAAAATGCATACGAGAGGGTTTGTCAGGAAGATAGAGCTAGTGCACTGTCATCTTCCTGTATAGATTCAAGGAAAAAAGACCGGCATATAGCCAGGCATATAGGCCAGGCCTCCTCTGGCTGACTGCCATGCCCACATGGGTGGAGCTCCTCATGTCCTTGTCCCTCTTTCAAGATGGTGGCGGCGACACTTCCACCGGTGAGGCAGTGGCACGTGACGTCATCCCACCCAACGGGCGGGGCTACGCTGCGCGCCACTACCTCGGAGAAACATTCGTCACCCGGTGGGAGAGCTCACGCTCATCCCTATATGCTGGACGGTCAGCACCTGCCACCCGCGGCAGATTGGCTCCTGCCGGGATGGACTGCGCCTTATATAGTGGGGCATGGACGCCTCCATCCAACTGTTCTGCGAGATGCCCGTGCTCCACACACCCTTAAGGTATTGGTCCTTTCAATCTTACCTTGGCCAAAGGTTTGCTAACTTTATTTAACCTCTGTGCATTTATGTCTGTGGCACTGACATTCTTCAGCCACATTGACATATACACATGCACTATGAGCAGACTCTACATATTTTACTATGAATAGGACTTGAATTCTTTTTCTTACATATATAACTTGCTTAATTGCCAAATGTCTTAATCCACTATACTCTATCCTGCTGATGCAGTCATCGGGTACCTCTTGTGGCTGCGCTTGCTGAGCCATTGGTGGCATTAGCCTGTGGTTCATTGGCATGTGGGGTACTGGTGGTGACCTCGTGAGGCCCCCCTCCATCCTATGTTGGACTGGACTAATGCACACATGCCACATGGTCGACATGTAAGTGTATGTTAACCCATGATTTGCACATCTATATAAGACATATACTCTGCCATGCATGTTTTTTATACTGTATGTTTAGCATATAAGACTGACATGTAATGCTGATGTGAACTCATGATTTATATCTTGTATATTCCGTATTGTATGTGCCTCTATACTGGCTTTATAATATGACTTCTCAAACCATGTTTTTTACATTGTAGAGCTGAACAGATATTGACCCACTGCACATCTAGCACTGACCGCACCATTTCTTGGCAGTGCAAGAGTGCACTAGGGCCAATTTATTGTTATTATACAGCCTATGCTCTATGCAACCATTGTGCTATATTGTTTTTAACCTCCTTAGCGGTATTCCCGAGTGTGGCTCGGGGTGGATTTTCAGAACCAAGAGCGGTAACCCCGAGCCACACTCGGGATCGCATTGCTGGATCCAGGCAGAGTTACTCACCTTGTCCCCTGGATCCAGCGATGTCCCCCGCCGTGTCTGCGGGCTGTGTCCTCCGCTCTGATGCCTCTGTGTGCCGGGCTCCGTTCCCTGCGAGCGTTGCGTCGCACGGGGACGGAGACCGGTGGGAAATTCAAAAAGTGAAACACATAGCATACATACAGTACACTGTAATCTTATAGATTACATTACTGTATGAAAACATTACACATCCCCTTTGTCCCTAGTGGTTTGCCCAGAGCCCTGCATGCACTTTTATATAATAAATGTCATTCTTTCTGCCTGGAAACATGAGAATGTCCATAGCAACCAAAAAGTGTCCCTTTGCGTCAAAAGTGGTTTTTGATCAGCTAGAAAACACCGATAGTAAATAAGAACCATTTGTAGAATTGAGTGATACTGATTTTTGAGGAAATTTATCATCAGAAACAGAAAGTGACGACAGCGACAATTCTGCAACTGAGCAAATTTCTGCGTTTTTGGTTTGATTACATTATTGAATACATTTTGTTACTATTATATTATTATTTTTGATAATTATTTTTAGTTATTTATTATATTATAATTTATGATTACATTTTTCAAACTTTTTCATACCCGGGATGTCTACTAGACTCTTGTTTGGACAGATTTAAGTGAGTTATTCCTAAGAATTACAGGCCTACAATATAAAACGCCAAATTTCCATGCAAAATAATTGTACCGCTTTCAGCAATAAATTCCAGACTCAGTCATACCGCCAGGGAGGTTAATGTGATTGTATTACAGCCATGTACTGAAGGGCATACATCTTTCCTCTGTCCCTTGATTTACGTTTTTATTGTTGTTAAGAAATAAAGAATACTTTTTTTATATATATATATATACCATTTTGATTCTGATATCTGCCTCTAAAATCCAGGGGGGCTATATGTCGGTCTTTTTTCCTCTAAAATGTATATGTCTTTATTTCTTTTTCTTGTTCTTTTTCATTATTTAACTCCTGTTATAAGCACTAAATTCAGAATGTTACAGACAAGAATCTGTGCAACATGAAGCTGCAGCAGTTTTATGCCTGATTTACTTAGAAAAGCCTAAAACATGCTCAGTGTAAATACACATTGAGCTGACAGTCAGAGGACATTTGCATCAATGTTAGCCTGAGGATCAAAGAATAATCCTATAATCCCCCCATTGATGTCATCAGGTTTACTCAGGTGGAACAGAATCATCTATAAATGACTCCACACCTCTTGTTCTGTTCACCTGAAGGATGTCCTAGAGTAAGAAAAGGTCACATTTTCTGATGATGAATAAATAGGACTTTTTGCCATCAGGAAATTGCAATCAGTGGATTGATTGTTGACTTTCCAGTCTTTGCCAGAAATGGGTTTAGATAATATTGTTATCCCGTCTTATGCTGAACAATTTTTTGCCATCTTTGTGGTTGAGATCATTATAGGAACTTTGACCAATGCCTTCATTATACTGGTTTACCTCCAAGACTGGCTGAACGGCCAAACCCTGAACTCCAGTGATCGGCTGATGGTTTCTCTTGCCCTTTCGAACACTTGCTTTGTGTTTGGGAATGCTGCCAGTGTTGTATCTTATATATATTTTACAGGGCTTGTGTTTCTGGATTATGTTTTTTATATCTTGTATGGTGTGATAATGTATACCCTTTTTTCCAGTTCTTGGCTTTCTTCCTGGCTGTGCTTGTTTTTTTTCTTGAAGATAATTACTTTTAAAGGTGGCTGCTTTGGGTGGATGAAGATGAAAGTTGAATTGTTGGTTCCTTGGTTGATATTCTCATCTCAGGTTATCTCCTTCATAAGCTCTCTTCCCTTTATTTGGACAACAACAAAGGTGTTTTCACCAAATTTCACATCTTCAGATCTTGGGGTCAACCAGACATTCAAGGTTATTGGATTTAAAATTAATGACCCATACAGCTTTTGTTCATTAATAGCAAACTGTTTAGTGCCATTTTTGATTGTCATGTCCACCACCGGTCGCATCATTGCTTCGCTCTCTTTGCATGCCCAACACATGAGGCAAAACATGGAGGACTCTCGTGGACCAAGCCTGAAGGTCCATCGAGCGGCTGCCAGAACAATGTCATCTCTTCTTGTGATTTATTTAATTTTCTATGTGGTGGAGATAGGTCTAGGGTTCCTTCCAATGGACAGCCCAATGTACTGGATTTGTTATGCGCTTATTTTAGTTTTTCCCAACCTCCAATCCACCATACTTATCACAGGGAACTCCAAATTGAGGCAAATTTGGTCAAATTTAATGAACTGCAAAAAGAAACATTAACAAGGCAGTTCAAACCAACGTTCATAAACCTTTGATAAACAATTTATATCACGAATGGTGAGGTTAGTAATTAAAAGTGTATTTTTTAAAATAATGATTAAAGAAGCTCTTATAAAAATACTTTTTAATAGTTCAGAGAACTATGAATAAAACAGAAATGCATTATTTCCTTTTTATGTTCTGTTATGTACAGAAAACTCAGAGCAGCCAGAACAATTCTGGAAGATGGTGATGTTCAAACCACTGCTGCGTCTCCTTTAACCAACTGATAGAGAAACTTAGATATTTCAGTAAAATCCATGGTCAAACCTTACTTTTCTATGAACTCAAAAGATGAAGATTTCCTTTTCACTTTTCTTATTCTAAAATCTACCTGTAGGACCCGCAATATAGGTTATCCGCTATCCTGTGTCCCCAACCTATCCACTGTTTCCTGTGATAGAAAAGGTTTAAAGGTTTTGTATTCCCCCACTTTGGTTTCCTACTTTATGTCTCCTATCTTCTATCTGTTCCCTGTAACATCTGCAGGACCCACAATATTGGGGAAAAAGCATTTGTACAGCACAGTGCTAACAAAAACGAGTAGCTTGAAGAAACCCTGTCGGTTGCCCTGCAGTATAAAAGATATTATATTCATCTCTCTGATGTCCTGTGTCTCCTACATCCCATCTGTTCCCTGTAATAGAAGAGGTATTATACTCACCTCTACTGTGTCCCTTGTCTTCTACCTCTGCTCCATTCCCTGTAATAGAATAGGTTTATATTCACCCCTCTGGAGTCCTATGCATCCTACCTCCTCTCTGTTTTCTGTAACAGAAGAGGAATTATACTCCAATCTCAGATGTCCTGTGTCTCCTACCTCCCCTCCATTCCCTGTAATAGAATAGGTTTATATTTTACCCTCTGGAGTCCAATGCATCCCACATCCCCTCTGTTCCCTGTAAAAAAAGAGGTATTATACTCCCTTTTCAGATGTCCCCTGTCTCCTACCTACACTTCCTTCTCTGTAATAGAAGAGGTATCATACTTACCTCTCTGATGCTCCGTGTCTCCTACCTTCCTTCTGTTCCTTGCAATAGAAGAGGTGTTATATTCCATTCTCACATGCCCCGTGTCTCCTACCTCCCCTCCATTCTCTGTAATAGAAGAGGAATGATACCTCCCCTCCATTCTCTGTCATAAAGGATGTGTTATACTTACCTCTCTGATGCCCCATGTCTCCTACCTTCCTTCTGTTCCTTGCAATAGAAGAGGTGTTATATTCAATTCTCACATGCCCCGTGTCTCCTACCTCCCCTCCATTCTCTGTAATAGAAGAGGAATGATACCTCACCTCCATTCTCTGTCATAAAGGAGGTGTTATACTTACCTCTCTTATGCCCCATGTCTCCTACCTTCCTTCTGTTCCTGGTAATAGAGGAGGTGTTCTACTCCACTCTCCAGTGTCCTGTGTCTCCTACCTCCCCTCCAGTCCCTGTAACAGAAGAGGTGTTATACTCATCTCTGCGGTGGCTTCTGTCTCCCTTTGTTCCATTGATGCAGACTCCGTAAGACTTTTTGGCAACACTTCTCGGAGTGTCCCTCCATTTTCTGACCTCTATATCATTGCAAGACTCAATAGTGACGTTGGAGGAATATATCACCTTAAGACATTCTATTATATGCTTCACTAATTATGTATATACTGTATGCTTATGTGTATAGAAACTAAAAACATTCTTTTTGTATGGAAAAACCATGCATTATTTGCGTGTTGTTGGGTAAATTACTTTCACTTCCTGTCATGGAAACACATGGCAGGAAAAGTGGTCCGTGAAGTATGCCCCATTTTTGATTTTTTTGTTTGTTTGTTTTTTGTTTTTTTTGCTTTTTATATTTTATCATTTTTTTTTTTTAATGATGTTATGTTTATTTGATTCTGATTGTATTTTTTTATTTAACAATTTATTTTATGATTATTTGTTTAAGAACTCTCGTGAATAATTCTCTTGAAAATATTTAGAAGGAACAATAGAAAATGTAATGCTGTATAATTATGAACATTGCTCACTGTATAAAATAATGACTACTAAGGTGTCTCTTAATTATTGATAAAAGTTATTTTAATCAATTGCAGTATGTTGTGTGCGCATTATTGCAAAATATTATTATTACTATTATTATTATTATTAATAAAATATAATTACAATATTTTATGTATAAAAACAGAACACTATTCACAGGGTGCCCTGTTGTGTATAGGTTCTATTTTATTCCAAAGCTGAATATCTTTTATGATAAAAGACATAAAACAAGGATCATCACAATATTAGAAGAATAAGGCTGTCAGTCAGGTTTCCCTGGAGCAGAGTCAGGAAAGTAATTTGGGGTCCAATAGGCCACTGATGCCTGTGCAGCGCTGCCCCCTTGAGGGTGGCTGAAAGAATCAATTCCCCCTTGGATCTCATCAGTCAGAGGGTCCTCCACCACCCCTGACGCTCTGGGTTCACTCACATTACAAGTTTTATAACTGTTACCTCTATTTTAGTAATGGAGACCACAACACAGGTAGATAGGTAGGATAGTTAGAAAGGATTACTTTTAACTCTTATTTCTGAGAAAGAATAACAACTGTGAATAGTAAATAGTACAATTCTTCACATAAGTAGTCAACTTGAAGGTCTGGCGAACAAAAGGAGCAAGTGACTTGTACACTTTCACCACACCCTGTATCCTCCAACGATATCAATAATTGAGAACAATGCAATTCCTCCAACTGAGTTTACAACACCTAATGGGTCTTTGCAGAAGAGGTAATTTAATAATGTCTACTGGAATTTTAGGGATAAATTGGTACCACTCAATGGATTATGTATCAACTTATTAACGGTATTCTACAATGCACAATTACACTATATAATTAAACAATAGATCTACAGTTAAGTAAACACACTGAATAACCTTGGCCTATATACTTTTCCTCCTGATCTAGGAAAAGAGTTCTTAGAAGGCACCAACACCAAGCAATAGCCCTGAGTATATGAGTGAGGAAAAGATGGGTAGATGCAGTTGCAGTTCAACTGTCTTGTGATGTCCAAACAATCTTCTACCAGCAATAAGAATTAGGTACCTATGAATAAAGTGTCCTTCTAATCTGTAAGATGAGGCACAAATAGGTGAAATTCCACTGACTTCCTGAATAAGATTAGTCACAACCGCTAAACTGTATTCCAAGAGGCAATAAAGATATGCTGCAAGACAGTGTGTGTGATTCTAGGTGTCGGCACTGAACCCTCTCACCGGTTCCAAGGGACTTTTTGAAGATAAAATGATCCGGCGTTCAGTTGGTGATGCTGGGAATGCTGGGACTGTTAGTTCCTGGAGACTGTTTGCTCCGGAGAGGTGTAAAGCATCCGCTGCACTCTTGCAGCTCTCCTGATCAACAGGCGCGACTGATGCAATAGCTGGCACGGTTTCTATCCAGATATAGATGAGCTTCGGATGGTTCTGTTGTTCGATCACAATATTGCTGGAGAGCGGGTACTAGCTGTATCACCTGCTGATGATTTCAGTTGGCTGGAACGTTTGGCTTAGGCCGCAAGCTTAAATCTGACGGCAGCAGCACACAGGATTCCTCTCTGATCGATCACGCTATCTCAAGAGACCGTTGTTAGCTGATCCTTCCCCTTAAATAATTCTCCTAGAATGCATTGCACCTCCCAGAAGTCTTCAGTGAAGTGCGGCCTGATGGGAAATGGAGTCTTTCTCAGTAAGAGTCTGTTGACTATTTCCTTGTTCTGCACTACAACTACCACAAAGCATCATCCTGGCTGCAAGTACGGTCTTTTCCAAAAGCAATCACTAGAGGGAGTTTCCATGTTAAGCAATGTACACCATTGTCTGTATGCCAGAGGAATATGTCAGAACTCCTGGCTACACCTGCATTAAGTGTACCTGTCACCTGCCCATTGTTATGACGTAGGGGGCTTGTTAGCCCCCTGTAATAGCAAATGGAAAAAAGTGTTAAAAATGAAAATACAATATGAAATACCTACCCACCCAGTGCACACATATACAAATGCAAATGCATGTGAAGAGGTGAATGTAAGCAATTGTGCAACAGGCAGTACCACCACTAATCATGGCCCTTTCAAGCGAATAGTGCTGCATCATAACCACCATACACCTTCATACAATGCAAGGTTGAAGGATACATTCACCTTTTGGAACCTACCACATGCTCCACTCATATTTAGGGTGCAACATGTAACCTCTCCCCCAAACCCCCAATATTCCAGCACCTGCTATGACAATTCAGTTATCGAGGAATGAATGAACTACATGTACCATCAGCCTCTGTGGCAGACAGCTTGTAGTTCTGAATGAATTGCAAGAGCACTGGAGAGCGCCCTTGTAGTTCATTCACAAGTCCTGTCCCTGTGGAGGTATGGGCTGAAAGCTGAAGAAGCCTGACATTGCACCCCTGATCCACTGAACAGGGGTCCAATGCTTTCCAGGCTCCTGCAGGAAAAATAATAAATTTATTTTTTTTTCTGCAAAAAATATGTGCATTTATTATTTTGTATAAAAAGGTGAACTTATCCTTTAAAGCAGACAATGAGGAGGTGACACACGGGGGTTGATTTACTAAAGGCAAAAAGACTGCACTCTGCAAGAGCAGTTGCTCCAGAGCTTAGTAGATGAGCAGATGCTCTGCTGACTTTTAGCAAGCACATAATCATTTTCCTTGCACGTAATTGGGTATCCTTTGCAAAGTGAAGCCTTACCTCATTTACTAAGCACTGGAGCAAGTGCACTTTGCAAAGTGCACAGTCTATTTGACTTTAGTAAATCAACTCCACTGTGTTTATTAATCAGCAGGGCAGCCAATCAGCATTGAACAATACGTGTATATTGATTGGTTTGATCAAAAGTTATCGCGTCTACAAACTATGAGAATTCAACTATGGTGTTTTTATTATTATTTTTTTTTTTTTACTGGTAATGGCAACGATCTGCAATTTTTATCGGGACTGCGATATTGCGGCGGACAGATCGGACACTTCTGACACTTTTTTGGGGACCAATGACATTTATACAGTGATCAGAGCTAAAAATAGCCACTGATTACTGTATAAATGTCACTGGCAGTGAAGGGGTTAACCAGCAGGGGGCGATCAAGGGGTTAACTGTGTTCCCTCACTGTGTTCTAACTGTATGGGGGCGGGTCTGGCAGGGACATGACAGATCTAACTGATCCCGATCACATGGATCATTAGATCACTGTCATGCCACCTGACAGAACGGGGAACCGCCGTGTTTATATTGGCGGTTCCCCATTCTTCCTCTGTATTAGGCGATCGCGGGTCGCCGGCAGACATAGAGTCTGCCCAACCCGTGGCCACATTAAGGGAGCACATGGCGCGCCGTTTATATGTGGCGATTCACCCTACATTGCCACTTTGCAGCAGTAAAAAGATGCGAGGAGGCCAGAAAGTGGTTAATGCTCTAGGGCAGGGATATGCAATTAGCGGACCTCCAGATGTTGCAGAACTACAAGTCCCATGAGGCATAGCAAGACTCTGACAGCCACAAGCATGACACCCAGAGGCATGATGGGACTTGTAGTTTTGCAACAGTTGGAGGTCCGCTAATTGCACATCCCTGCTCTAGGGTCTCCAATTTCGTTCAAAGATTTTTATTGTTTTTTTCACGAGTAACAAATATTAGTATATTTCGAAGTCACAGCAGAAGAAGTAACATGTATAAAGTAGACAAGATAAAATAATACACAGTCTGCCCAGGGTCTCCATGAATTGGGAGTAGGAAGGGGGATAACTTAACATCATGAAAGACTTTAACCTCTGGGACCCGTCTGACACATAATAAAATAGAACAGATGAAATATGTACAATGAAGAAGACGACACTGAAGCTTTATATGATTATAAACAATGAGCACTTTTTTTGTTATTTTTAGAAACTTGCTTTAACCTCTGGGATCTCGTCCCTACACGTTAATCGCCTGGAGGTTGACAACGTTTTGATGTTCAGGGTAGTACGGAGACCCACAGTACGAACACCGACAGTCTCAGAACGATACGGAGTACCCTGAACATCAAGACGTTGTAGACCTCCAGGCGATTAACGTATAGGGAC
>BLSH010173708.1:626302-637853 GCA_018402905.1 Glandirana rugosa | reverse complement strand
GTGTGAACCCCACATAATGGGCACAGCAGGTGTACAGACCCGGGAACTCAGCACAGGGATGGTGTGAACCCCACATAATGGGCACAGCAGGTGTACAGACCCAGGAACTCAGCACAGGGATGATGGGAACCCCTCATAATGGGCACAGCAGGTGTACAGACCCAGGAACTCAGCACAGGGATGGTGAGAACCCCTCACAATGGGCACAGCAGGTGTACAGACCCAGGAACTCAGCACAGGGATGGTGAGAACCCCTCATAATGGGCACAGTGGGTGTACAGACCCAGGAACTCTGCACAGGAATGGCGGGAACCCCTCATAATGGGCACAGCGGGTGTACAGACCCAGGAACTCAGCACAGGGATGGTGGGAACCCCTCATAATGGGCACAGCAGTGGCGTACCCTCCATTATGGGCGCAGGAGCGTCACCTCTCCCATCCATGCCCCTTTTCAGGACGCCGGGATGCATGAATTACTATTGTGGCGGTGGGCAGGAGTGAAGCACACTATTGGTGCCCGAGGCTCTAATAGGCTTCAGAATAGAGCGGGTTGTGAGCGCAGACAGAACGCTCAGTGCCCACTCAGGACCTCCTCCCGGCCCATCAGGTAACGGATTTGGCACCCGTCACCTGATTGGCTGAAAGCACAGCCGGTCCTATTGGACGCCTAGGAGGCATGATGGAAGCCGCCGAGGAGGACATGGAGCCCCTGCACACTACCCGCCTAGATGGGGTAAGTGCAGCGGTAAAACAGTGGGATGGCACTCGGGGGGGGAGGGGTGTTTGCTGGCCCCCCCCAAAAAAAAATACCAGCCGCCACTGGCAAGTTTTGCAATGGATGGTCTGTGGAGAGATCCTCATGGGCATCGTAATCCTTGGGCCCTCGGAGGTCTATGGTCAGATTGCTATGCATCTTCATTCATCTCCAGGGACCATTCATGGTGTTCAGACCTTGCAGAGAGGAGGATTGTCCCTTTCCCTCCACCACCTCTTGTGCCCACTAGATGGCAGTCTTGTCCATTGCATTGATGGGAATCTTCCCCAGCTATAGAAGTTACACTAAAAGGTCTACAGCTGGTAAAGACTTTGATCCCTTTTTTTAAATATGGGCACCACATTGGCACTACACCAATCCAGTGGTACCATTCCAGTCATTAACCACTTCAGCCCCGGAAGGATTTCCCAGGTTAGGACCACAGCACTTTTTGTGATTCGGCGCTGCATCGCTTTAACTGACAATTGCGCGGTCGTGCGACGTTGTACCCAAACTAAATTTGCGCCCTTTTTTTTCCCCACAAATAGAGCTTTCTTTTGGTGGTATTTGATCCCCTCTGCGTCATTTCTGATTGCCGCTATAAACAAAAGAAGAGCGACAATTTTGCAAAAAAAAAAAAACATTTATTACTTTTTGCTAAAATACAAATCAAAAAAATGTATTCATCGGTTTTGGCCGATTTATATTCTTCCTCCTATTTTTGGTAAAAAAAAAAAATCGTGATTGGTGATTATTGATTGGTTTGCGCAAAAGTTGCCGCGTTGACAAACCGCGAGAATTCATTTCTGGCGTTTTTACATTTTTTTTTTACTAGTAATAGCGGCGATCTGCGATTTTTATCGGGACTGCGATATTGCAGCGGACATGTCGGACATTTTTGACACTTTTTTGGGACCAATGACATTTATACAGCGAACAGAAATGTAAATATCCACTGATTACTGTATAAATGTCATTGGCAGTGAAGGGGTTAACCTGCCGGGGGCAGTGAAGGGGGTAACTGTGTACCCTAGGCGTGTTCTAACTGTGAGGGGGCAGGGAAGGGGTTAACCTGTAGGGGGTGATCTAGGGGGTAACTGTGTCCCCTAGGCGTGTTCTAACTGTGAGGGGGCAGGGAAGGGGTTAACCTGCAGGGGGCACTCTAGGGGGTAGCTGTGTACCCTAGGCGTGTTCTAACTGTGAGTGGGCTGGGCTTCCAGGGGCACCAGAGATCTAAGTGACCCCAGTGACAGGAATAAGTAGATCTCTGTTATGTCGCCTGACAGAGCGGGGACCGCCGCGTTCCCCGTTCTTTCCCTCTAGCAGGTCATTGCGGCTCGCCGTTGGACATTCGGTCCGCCCAAGCAGCAGAGTGCAGCGGGCACGAGAGCGCGTCCGCGAATCGCCGCTTATTTACGGCGATTCGCGGAATGCGGCCACATTGCTGCAGTAAATATACAGAACCGGTTAACTTGTAAACATCGAATCTCAGAAAGAGGATCGGTCCTTAAGGGGTTAAGATAAAAAGAAAACCCTTCCGTGTGTGGCAGCCTCCCCAGCGCCCCCCTAATTACTTTCCTGACACGGCAGCGGTGCCATTGGCTCCAGAGGCTGTCAACCAAAGTCATTTAGCCAATCAGGGGAGACCGGGGCGGGGCCAGTTCGGGGCTCTGTCTCTGACTGGATACAAGGAACTGGGACTTGGCTCCGGTGCCCCCATAGGAAGCTTCTGGCTGTGGGGGCACTCAATAGGAGGGAGGGGCCAGGAGCACCAAAGAGGAGGATCCGGGCCGCTCTGGGCAAATCCAACTGCACAGAGGAGGGAAGTAAAACTTTGTTTTTTATTAAAAAATAATAAAATTGTGACTTTACAATCACTTTAAAATATCATTTATCAGCCCCCAGACTATTATATAGGAAATGTTGTCTACCATGCATTCTCTATATCCAGTATATAAGACTTTTTGCTATTGTGTGCACCCCCCCCCCCCTTGTTTATTTTTTTGTATTTAATTATTTTATTTTTATTTTTTTTTATTTATTGTTGCTTTCCTGAACCTGGAAGAGTCGAAAATAAAAAATACCTCCCATGCTGCACAGCGGTAGGAGGAAGGGAAGGCCGATTTGTAAACCAATTAAGCCATTTAATATAAATTGTGACAAAAACAAAGTGTAGAACTTAAAGCGGAGCTCCACCCAGAAACGGAACGTCAGCGGATCTTATTCCCCTCCCCCCCTCCTCCGGTGCCACATTTGGCGCCTTTCAGGGACGGATCGGCTCGGGGTGCCGACATCACAGGCTGCCAGGACAGCTCAGTGTCCTTATATTATAAATCAGCAGCTACAGGATTTGTACCGCATTTGTAGCTGCTGACTGTCATTTTTTTTTTTTTTTTTTAGCACCCAGGCGGAACTCCGCTTTAGGAAAAAAAAAAAAAGTTGATTACAGTTTTTTTTTTTTTAACATTTGTATAAATTCAAAGCTTTGTAAAATTAATTTCTAGAAGTAAAATAGGGCGGCACAGTGGTGTCGTGGGTAGCACTTTCGCCTGGCAGCAAAAGGGTTGCTGGTTCGAATCCCAACCGCGACACTACATGCCTGGAGTTTGCATGGCTCTTCCTGTGCCTGTGTGGGTTTTCTCCGGGTACTCCGGTTTCCTCCCACACTCCAAAGACATGCTGGTAGGTGAATGAGATCCGGTCTAAATTGGCCCTAGTATGAATGTGAGTTAGGGACCATAGATTGTAAGCTCCTGAGGGCAGGGACTGATGTGAATGTACAATGTATATGTAAAGCGCTGCGTAAATTGACAGCGCTATACAAGTACCTGAAATAAATAAAAAAAAGGGCACTACACAAAATTTATACATAAAACCTCTGAAGAGCAAGACTATTATAATTATAATAACATTCATCAGCCCCCAAGCTTACGCTATTATATAACAAATGCTGCCTACCATGTGTGTGTATATATACAGTATAGAATGTTGGCTCCTGTGTGAGCCCAATGTATTTATTCATTTATGAATTTATTTATTCATTAATTATTATTATTATTTTTTTTAACAATTATTAACATTATTATTATTATCATTAAATAATGCTGCTTTTATAAACTAAAAAAGAGAAAAAAAAATATACCTCCCATGATGCAAACTGGCAGGGGAGGGAAAGGTCAATTTTTAAACCTTTAAAAATGTAAAAAAAAAAAAAAAATTAAAAAATGTAAAAATATTACAAACACTTCGGGGGTCTGTGACGGAGGTGTGGGTGGAATAGAGACACGCGGATGAGTAGGAGTGCTCACACAAGCTTTATTGAGGGATGCGAGGTAAGCCTGCAGCCAGGCGACAGGAATTTCTCACAGGCAGGGAAAAGGGTTCGTTCGGGCACACAGGGTATGCAAAGTACTGGTAGCAAAAAGTCAGTTCACTTGCCGCATGGCACACGGAGAGTTGGTCCTCGTCTGGGGCAGGCACACAGCAGAGGGCACACAGAGGCAAAGTCCTTGGCAGGGGTCTTGCAGCACAGAGCAGAGGGCACACGGAGGCAAAGTCCTTGGCAGGGGTCTTGCAGCACAGAAAAGAGGGCACACAGAGGCAAAGTCCTTAGCGGGGAGGCTTGCAGCACAGAGCAGAGGGCACACAGAGGCAAAGTCCTTAGCGGGGAGGCTGGCAGCACAGAGCAGAGGGCACACAGAGGCAAAGTCCTTAGCGGGGAGGCTGGCAGCACAGAGCAGAGGGCACACAGAGGCAAAGTCCTTGGCAGGGGTCTTGCAGCACAGAGCAAAGGGCACACAGAGGCAAAGTCCTTGGCAGGGGTCTTGCAGCACAGAGCAGAGGGCACACGGAGGCAAAGTCCTTAGCGGGGAGGCTGGCAGCACAGAGCAGAGGGCACACGGAGGCAAAGTCCTTAGCGGGGAGGCTGGCAGCACAGAGCAGAGGGCACACGGAGGCAAAGTCCTTAGCGGGGAGGCTTGCAGCACACAGCAGAGGGCACACAGAGGCAAAGTCCTTGGCAGGGGTCTTGTAGCACAGAGCAGAGGGCACACGGAGGCAAAGTCCTTGCCTTAATTTCTTGTAATGATGGCCAATAAATTGATCTGATGATCACAGGAAATACACATTATTAATATTTGTGGCAGCTTTGTGAATGCTGATGGGATTAAATATTTTTGTGAGGGAATTGTAATTGGGACTATGGCGCTAGTGTGTTGGAATAGTTATAAAAAACTGTGATGTGTGGTGGATGGGGGCCGCTCCTCAAGAAAGATTAAGTCCTGGTAACCTAATGTAGAAGGAGAGGAGGGCAAGAGGGCGCCAACCTTAATGGTACAGATAAGAAATAACACTAAGAGGGGTCAAATCCAGGGGGCGGGGGTGGAGAGGGATGATAAGGATAAATTATATGCAACAACAACCAAAAGAAGGCAGATTAAGTGGAAAACGTGGGGAATGTACATTGGAAAAAAATCAATAAAAATCAGTAAACGCTATCAAAAAAAAAAAAAAGGAAAAGGTCGAAAAGAATCATTAAAAATAGAATTTATTGCAAAAAAATAGAGTTTATTGAATACATAGGGAAAATAAACGGAAGTAAAGTAAAGTAAAGATGAACTTTACTTTCGTTTTTTGTTGTTTTTTTTTCCCCATGTATTCAATAAATTCTATTTTTAATTATTCTTTCCGACCTTTTTTATTTTTTATTTTTTTTATAGTGTTTACTGATTTTTTTTATTGAGTTTTATTGATTTTTTTTCCAATGTACATTCCCCACATTTTTCCACTTAATCTGCCTTCTTTTGGTTGCTGTCGCATATAATTTATCCTTATCATCCCTCTCCCTCTCCGCCCCCAACCCCTGAATTTGCCCCCTCTTAGAATTATCTCTTATCTGTACCATCAGACAATTAAGGTTTGGTGCCCTCTTGCCCTCCTCTCCTTCTCAAATATTTTTGTCATTTTTTTTTGTCCACTCCTGTAATTCCTTGTTAGTACAGCAGAGGGCGACACAGGGGCACTGTTGCTGTTATCAGAACCTTGCGTACATTGATTGCCCTTCTGCTCCCCCCCCCCCACACTTTTCTTTTTTTCCCATCCACTAAAATCTGCCGCTTGCTGATGAAGCGGTCATTTCTGGGAATTTAACCGTCATAGCGGGAGAGAGCAGAAAATGTGAGTATCAATCTCCCATGGGTCAAATATCGGCCCAGATAGAATGGATGAGGTGCAATAGTCTGCAACACAGAATACGAGGCTCTGCTGAGATAAGTCTGCAGGATTTTATGGGTTTTTTTCCTGGAATTTTTTATCTCCATAATTTTATACAATGGTTAATTTTCCATCATTTTCTATATTAAAACACTTTCCGACCACAATATATAGAGTTGTGCTCATAAGTTTACATACCCTGGCAGAATTTATGATCTCTCGGCCATTTTTCAGAGAATATGAATGAGAACACAAAAACTTTTCTATCACTCATGGTTGGTGTTTGGCTGAAGCCATTTATTATCAATCAACTGTGTTTCCTCTTTTTATATCATAATGACAACAGAAACTCCCCAAATGACCCCGATCAAAAGTTTACATACCCCCGTTCTTAATACCGTGTGTTGCCCCCTTTAACATCAATGGCAGCGTGAAGTCTTTTGTGGGATTTGTGGCTGACGAGGCTTTTTATCTTCTCAGATGGTAAAGCTGCCCATTCCTCAGTTCCTGGAAATTCTTGGGCTATCTTGCATGATCTGCACATTTGAGATCTCCCCAGAGTGGCTCAATGATATTGAGGTCAGGAGACTGAGATTCTGCTGTAGCCAATGACAGGTCGTCTTGGCCTTGTGTTTTGGATCATTGTCATGTTGGAACGTCCAAGTACGTCCCATGCGCAGCTTCCTGGCTGATGAATGCAAATGTTCCTCCAGTATTTTTTGATAACTGCATTTGTCTTTCCATGAATTTTGACCAAATTCCCTGTGCCTTTGTAGCTCACACATCCCCAAAACATCAGCGACCCACCGCCGTGTTTCACAGTAAGAATGGTGAACCTTTCATCATAGGCCTTGTTGACTTCTCTCCAAATGTAGGGTTTATGGTTGTGGCCAAAAAGCTCAATTTTGGTCTCATCACTCCAAATGACTTTGTGGCAGAAGGTTTGAGTCTTGTCTCTGTGCTGTTTGCCGTATTGTAAGAGGGATACTTTGTGGCATTTGTGTAGTAATGGCTTTATTCTGGCGACTCGACCATGCAGCCCATCTTTCTTCAAGTGCCTCCTAATTGTGCATCTTGAAACAGCCACACCGCATGTTTTCAGAGAGTCCTGAAGTTATTTGTGGGTTTTTCTTTGCATCCCAATTATTTTCCTGGCAGTTGTGGCTGAAATTTTAGTTTTGTAGTTTGGTTTCAACAGGACCCCTCATTTTCCACTTCTTGATTAGAGTTTTAACCCTCCTGATTGGCATTCTCAATTCCTTGGATATCTTTTTATATCCCTTCCCTGTTTTATACAGTTCAACTACCTTTTCCCGCAGATCCTTTGACAATTCTTTTGCTTTCCCCGTGACTCAGAATCCAGAGACCTCAGTGCAGCACTGGATGAAAGATGCAAGGGTCTGTCAGGAGTCCATAAACTCATAGACCTTTTATACACACACACTAATTACAAGCAAACAGATCACAGGTGAGGATGGTTACCTTCAATAACCATTCCAACCCCTGTTGTCATTATGATATAAAAAGAGTAAACACCTTTGATTGATAATAAATGGCTTCAGCCAAACACCAACCATGAGTGATAGAAATGTTTTTGCGTTATCATTCATATTCTCTGAGAAATGGCCTAGAAAACATAAATTCTCCCAGGGTTTGTAAACTTATGAGCACAACTCTATATATACGTTACGGTTTGCAAGTGGTTTCCTGGGATTATGGATGAAGCTATCAGCCATAACCCCGGTATATTTATTTTTTTCAGCCAGCGGCTGGCTTTCTCATGAAATCGGTCTCCTGTCGCTCGTCGGTGTCTCTCAGGCTTTCCGTTTTCACTGGCGCCCCCCAAGAAACGATCCAATGGTGCTGCCGGCTGGTCACAAAGGCAGTGAGAGACCAGATCGTCTCTATAGCCTCTATAGCAGGGATATGCAATTAGCGGACCTCCAGCTGTTGCAGAACCACAAGTCCCATGAGGCATTGCAAGACTCCAACAGCCACAAGCATGACACCCAGAGTAAGAGGCATGATAGGACTTGTAGTATTGCAACAGCTGGAGGTTCGCTAATTGCATATCCCTGCTCTATAGTCTCGGAGGACCAGAGCAACGTCATAACGTCACAGTCTAGTCATGACGTCGCTCCGGTCCTTACTTCCGCCCTAGACTGTGAGTGATGTTATGAGTCATGACGTCACTCACAGTCTAGGGCGGAAGTAAGGACCGGAGCGACGTCATGACGTCACTCTCAGTCTAGGGCGGAAGTAAGGACCGGAGCGACGTCATGACGTCACTCACAGTCTAGGATGGAAGTAAGGACCGGAGCGACGTCATGACGTCACTCTCAGTCTAGGGCGGAAGTAAGGACCGGAGCGACGTCATGACGTCACTCACAGTCTAGGGTGGAAGTAAGGATCGGAGCGACGTCATGACGTCACTCGCAGTCTAGGGCGGAAGTAAGGACCGGAGCGACGTCATGACGTCACTCACAGTCTAGGATGGAAGTAAGGATCGGAGTGACGTCACTCTGGTCTTTACTTTCACCCTAGACTGCGAGTGATGTCTCCATAAAGAGGTCCTATCATCCTTCTTTCTATTACAAGGGATGTTTACCTTTCTTGTAATAGGAATAAAAGTGATTAAAAAAAAAATAAAGGGACAGTGTAAAAATTAAAGATAAAAAACTAAAATATATAAGAAAAAAAAAAAGTAAAGCACCCCCATCGTAAAAGGGAACGCATATCTGACGTCATGACGTCACTCCGCTCCTTACTTCCGCCCTAGACTGCGAGTGACGTCATGACGTTGCTCTGATCCTTACTTCCGCCCTAGACTGCAAGTGACGTCATGACGTTGCTCTGATCCTTACTTCCGCCCTAGACTGCGAGTGACGTCATGACGTTGCTCTGATCCTTACTTCCGCCCTAGACTGCGAGTGACGTCATGACATCGCTCCGATCCTTACTTCTGCCCTAGACTGCGAGTGACGTCATGACATTGCTCCGATCCTTACTTCAGCCCTAGACTGCAAGTGACGTCATGACGTCGCTCCGATCCTTACTTCCGCCCTAGACTGCGAGTGACATCATGACGTCGCTCCGATCCTTACTTCCGCCCTAGACTGTGAGTGACTTCATGACGTCGATTCGATCCTTACTTCCGCCCTAGACTGAGAGTGACGTCATGACGTTGCTCTGATCCTTACTTCCGCCCTAGACTGCAAGTGACGTCATGACGTCGCTCCGATCCTTACTTCCGCCCTAGACTGAGAGTGACGTCATGACGTTGCTCTGATCCTTACTTCCGCCCTAGACTGCAAGTGACGTCATGACGTCGCTCCGATCCTTACTTCCGCCCTAGACTGCGAGTGACGTCATGACGTCGCTCCGATCCTTACTTCCGCCATAGACTGCGAGTGGCGTCATGACGTTGCTCTGATCCTTACTTCCGCCCTAGACTGCAAGTGACGTCATGACGTCGCTCCGCTCCTTACTTCCGCCCTAGACTGCGAGTGACGTCATGACGTTGCTCTGATCCTTACTTCCGCCCTAGACTGCGAGTGACATCATGACGTCACTCCGATCCTTACTTCCGCCCTAGACTGCGAGTGGCGTCATGACGTTGCTCTGATCCTTACTTCCGCCCTAGACTGCAAGTGACGTCATGACGTCGCTCCGATCCTTACTTCCGCCCTAGACTGCGAGTGACGTCATGACGTTGCTCTGATCCTTACTTCCGCCCTAGACTGCAAGTGACGTCATGACGTTGCTCTGATCCTTACTTCCGCCCTAGACTGCAAGTGACGTCATGACGTCGCTCCGATCCTTACTTCCGCCCTAGACTGCGAGTGACGTCATGACGTTGCTCTGATCCTTACTTCCGCCCTAGACTGCAAGTGACGTCATGACGTCGCTCCGATCCTTACTTCCGCCCTAGACTGCGAGTGACGTCATGACGTTGCTCTGATCCTTACTTCCGCCCTAGACTGCGAGTGACATCATGACGTCACTCCGATCCTTACTTCCGCCCTAGACTGCGAGTGACGTCATGACGTTGCTCTGATCCTTACTTCCGCCCTAGACTGCAAGTGACGTCATGACGTCGCTCCGATCCTTACTTCCGCCCTAGACTGCGAGTGACGTCATGACGTTGCTCTGATCCTTACTTCCGCCCTAGACTGCAAGTGACGTCATGACGTCGCTCCGCTCCTTACTTCCGCCCTAGACTGCGAGTGACGTCATGACGTTGCTCTGATCCTTACTTCCGCCCTAGACTGCGAGTGACGTCATGACGTCGCTCCGATCCTTACTTCCGCCCTAGACTGCGAGTGACGCCATGACGTTGCTCTGATCCTTACTTCCGCCCTAGACTGCGAGTGACGTCATGACGTTGCTCTGATCCTTACTTCCGCCCTAGACTGCAAGTGACGTCATGACATCGCTCCGATCCTTACTTCCACCCTAGACTGAGAGTGACGTCATGACATCGCTCCGATCCTTACTTCCACCCTAGACTGAGAGTGACGTCATGACGTCGCTCCGATCCTTACTTCCGCCCTAGACTGCGAGTGACGTCATGACGTCGCTCCGATCCTTACTTCCACCCTAGACTGCGAGTGACGTCATGACGTTGCTCTGATCCTTACTTCCGCCCTAGACTGCAAGTGACGTCATGACGTTGCTCTGATCCTTACTTCCGCCCTAGACTGCAAGTGACGTCATGACGTCGCTCCGATCCTTACTTCCGCCCTAGACTGCGAGTGACGTCATGACGTCGCTCCGATCCTTACTTCCGCCCTAGACTGCGAGTGACGTCATGACGTCACTCCGATCCTTACTTCCGCCCTAGACTGCGAGTGGCGTCATGACGTCGCTCTGATCCTTACTTCCGCCCTAGACTGCGAGTGACATCATGACGTCACTCCGATCCTTACTTCCGCCCTAGACTGCAAGTGACGTCATGACGTCGCTCCGATCCTTACTTCCGCCCTAGACTGCGAGTGGCGTCATGACGTTGCTCTGATCCTTACTTCCGCCCTAGACTGCAAGTGACGTCATGACGTCGCTCCGATCCTTACTTCCGCCCTAGACTGCGAGTGACGTCATGACGTCGCTCCGATCCTTACTTCCGCCCTAGACTGCGAGTGACGTCATGACGTCGCTCCGATCCTTACTTCCGCCCTAGACTGCGAGTGACATCATGACGTCGCTCCGATCCTTACTTCCGCCCTAGACTGCGAGTGACGTCATGACGTCGCTCCGATCCTTACTTCTGCCCTAGACTGCGAGTGACGTCATGACGTCGCTCCGATCCTTACTTCCGCCCTAGACTGCGAGTGACATCATGGCGTCACTCCGATCCTTACTTCCGCCCTAGACTGCGAGTGGCGTCATGACGTTGCTCTCATCCTTACTTCCGCCCTAGACTGCAAGTGACGTCATGACGTCGCTCCGATCCTTACTTCCGCCCTAGACTGCGAGTGACATCATGACGTCCTGCAGTGAACGTCAGATCCCGCCTTCATGCCTAGCCTCACTGCAGTACTACAGTGAGCGTCAGATCCCGCCTTCATTCCTAGCCTCGCTGCAGTA
>BLSH010173708.1:565799-581196 GCA_018402905.1 Glandirana rugosa | reverse complement strand
GAAAGCTATAAAAAGTTATCGCAGAGATATAAGCTGTCAGTGTCCACTGTGAGGAACATAGTGAGGAAATGGAAGACCACAGGCACAGTTCTTGTGAAGGCCAGAAGTGGCAGGCCACATAAAATATTGGAGAGGCAAAGGCGAAGGATGGTGAGAATGGTCAAAAACAGCCCACAGACCACCTCCAAAGACCTACAACATCAACTTGCTGCAGATGGTGTCACTGTGCATCGTTCAACAATTCAGCGCACTTTGCACAGGGAGAAGCTGTATGGGAGAGTGATGCGAAAGAAGCCTTTTCTGCACACACGTCACAAACAGAGTCGCTTGAGGTATGCAAACGCACATTTGGACAAGACAGCTTCATTTTGGAATAAGGTGCTGTGGACTGATGAAACAAAGATTGAGTTATTTGGTCATAACAAGGGGCATTATGCATGGCGGGAAAAGAACACAGCGTTCCAAGAAAAACACTTGCTACCCACAGTAAAATTTGATGGAGGTTCCATCATGCTGTGAGGTTGTGTGGCCAGTGCCAGTACTGGGAATCTGGTTAAAGTTGAGGGTCGCATGGATTCCACTCAATATCAGCAGATTCGTGAGAATAATGTTGAGGAATCAGTAACAAAGTTGAAGTTACACCGGGGCTGGATATTTCAACAAGACAACGACCCAAAACACTGCTGAAAAATCTCCTCGGGCATTTATGCAGAGGAACAAGTACAATGTTCTGGAATGGCCTTCCCAGTCCCCAGACCTGAATATCATTGAACTTCTGTGGGGTGATTTGAAGTGGGCTGTCCATGCTCGGCAACCATCAAACCTAACTGAACTGGAGATGTTTTGTAAGGAGGAATGGTCCAAAATACATTCATCCAGAATCCAGACACTCATTACAGGCTGTAGGAAGCGTCTAGAGGCTGTTATTTCTGCTAAAGGAGGCTCTACTAAATATTGATGTGTTGGGGTGCCCAAATTTATGCACCTGTCTAATTTTGCTTTGATGCATATTCAACATTTTCTGTTACTCCAATAATAATAATTTCACTACTCAAATATTACTGTGTCCTTCAGTTATTTGATAGATCAAAATGAAATTGCTGATCCAAACACCCAAATATTTATAAATAACAATCATGGAAATTGTCAGGGGTTCCTAAACTTTTGCATACAACTGTACTTACACCCTCTACTGCTGCTGCTGTGTGTCAACAAATGAAAGTACTTATATTCATGAGACCATCACCCAATTCTGCACATTTTATCTGGAACATGCAAAATATTTATGACTAACAGCACATCTCCATGTACATTGTCTAATGAATAGTGTTAGGGAATTGGTGCTGGGTATTAGAGTCCCATACCATATTTTATTGGCTCTTGGAAGCTGAAACATAAATACTGCATGTGCTAAAAAAAAAAGTTTATTTGCCGTGCATTGGAAAAGCATTAGTTTGTTTTAAATGATCCATTTAATTTTGCAGCCCTGTTTTTTTTTTTTAATTGTCTTGCTTCAAAGGAAATTCTTTGAAGTCCAGGTTATATCATCTGCTGTTTTTTTGGCTTCCAGTTTCAACAGGAGAAGTTTGCTGGGCACCCTAAAGGATGTAGGCACACCCTGCATAGTTAACAGAAGAGAACATTAACCGGTTCCCGACCGCGCATTGTCTATTTACGGCGGCAGTGTGGACGTGTCTTGCGAATTGCCATCAATAGGCGGCGATTCGCGCATGCGCAGCTAGGGGGTGAGATCTCGTGCCCGGCGCACTCTGGAGGAGTGTGCCCGCAGCTCGTGCCGACCCGATGTCTGCCGGTGAGCCGCGATGAGCTGCGAGAGGCAAAGAACGGGGAACTGCCGATGAAAACACGGCGGTTCCCCATTCTGACAGGTGACATGTAAGAGATCTACTGATCCCTGTCACTGGGATCAGTTAGATCTCTTATGCCCATAGCAGCCCAGCCCCCTCACAGTTAGAACACGCCTAGGGAACACAGTTAACCCCTTCCCTGCCCCCTGCAGGTTAACCCCTTCACTGCCAATGACATAATTCCAGTAATCAGTGGATATTTACATTTCTGATCGCTGTATAAATGTCATTGCTCCCAAAAAAGTGTCAAAAATGTCCCACATATCCGCCCCAATATCAGAGTCCCGATAAAAATCGCAGATCACCTCCATTACTAAAAAAAAAAAAAAAATGTAAAAACGCCAGAAATGAATTCTCATGGTTTGTAAACGCGGCAACTTTTACACAAGCCAATCAATAAACGCTGATTGCAATTTTTTTTTTACCAAACATATGAGGAAGAATATAAATCGGCCAAAACCGATGAATAAATTTGTTTTTTTTATATTTTTTTGTGGATTTGTATTTTAGCAAAAGTAAGCAATATTGTTTTTTTTGCAAAATTGTCGCTCTTTTTTTGTTTATAGCGGTCATCAGGAGTGATGCAGAGGTGATAAAATACCACCAAAAGAAAGCACTATTCGTGGGAAAAAAAGGATGTAAATTTCGTTTGGTTACAACGTCACACGACCGAACAATTGTCAGTTAAAGCGATGCAGTGCCGAATCGCAAAAAAGTGCTCTGGTCCTACAGTGGGAAATCCTTCCGGGGCTGAAGTGGTTAAGGAGACTGGTCACTTAGTGGACAGATAGTCAACTGGGGTGACCATTCTTTTTAGCAGGGAATAGTGCCTCGTGCACAGTTACAAGGCATCATCTCCTGATAAACTGGATACAAAGGAACTGGGGGCATCTTAAAAAGGAAGCTGTCGCACAAAAAACAAATGTCTGGAAAAGAAGCTTTAAAGTGATTGTAAACCCTTTTGTTTTTTTTTTTACTTACCTGCTATGTGCAGTGGTAATACACAGAGCAGCCCCTTAGCTCCTTTTCTGGAGTCCCCTGCTGGCGCTGCCTGCTCCTCCACTCCTGCATGGGCCCCCATAGCAAGACACACACACAGTGCTCGTCAGCCATGCTCCTCGCTCCCTCCTTACATGATTTGACTGGCAGCAGCAGGAGCTAATGGCCCCTGCTGCTGTCCGAATCTCCTGTGAGATCAGGAAGAGAGGAGAGAAAACCTACAACCAGGCACAGGATCGAGAGAGGACTCAGGTGAGTGTTGGGGGGTGGCACAATAAGTGGTAAAACTTTTTTACCTTAATGCATGGAATGTAGAACGTTTTGACTTTAGAACCAATTTAAGTTGTTTTCAGTGTGTGGTGAGTAGTACTGAAGAAACACTGCAATTCTGCTGGCACTTGGTCTACAATATGCAACTGAGCACTGTGCTCAACAACACTTATAATACCCCTACATAAAAGGAGAGAAGTTCAAATGTACATTTCATAGGATGGTAAACGTTATTAATTATTTTTGCCCCAGAGTGCTAGGATCCTGGTTTTAGTTCCCACCAGAGGCACTGTAGCTGTCTCATCACCTTATCTGTATGCATTTTCTTTGAGTCCTAAAAAACTTTATTGACTTCAGACCAAACTGTAAACAGTGTTAATTTTTATGCTATATGCTTCCATGATTGGGACATATATTGGTGTTATGTAAATATATATTTATTATACAATATATATTATATTATATATATAATACATGTAAATATAGTAAACACTTCCATGTTTATAATTTCAAATATGCTGAAATAATTATGTAGCTCAAAGTGCGTAGCTTAGCCCCTTCACGCCTAAGGGTAAAACAAATCTAAATGCCTAAGCAGAATTTTGCAACTTTGACATGTGTTAGTAAAACCGTCATCACAACTACTTTGTGCATCCATTCATTTAAATAGGGGGGGTCAGGATCTGGGGACCCCCTTGTTAAAAGCGACTTCCAGATTCCGATAAGCCCCCTGCCCGCAGACCCCGTCAGCCACAGCCCAGAGTTGTCGGGAAGAGGCCCTTGTCTCCCCCATGTTGAGGGCACGCGGTATGGTATGGTTCAGGAGGGGTGGGCGCTCGGTAATCCCCTCCCTTTCCTGACCTGTCGGACTGCATGCTCAGATAAGGGTCCAATATGGATTTTGGGGGGGACTCCACTCCATTTTTTAAAACATTTTTCTATTGCCGGGCAATGCTGCCATTTTTTTTAAATTTTGGCATGGGGGGTCCTCTCCGAATCCATACTAGACCCAAAGGGTCTGGAACGGACCTGGGGGGGACCTCATGCCATTTTTTTTTTTTTTTTTGTGTTTTCTTTTTTGCCTGCATTTTTTTTTTCATTCAGCTGTCAGTGGGGAACCCTACTGACAACTGATGACTCAGCGGTTGTTAAGGGCGCGGCGGCCAGCTTCCTGGCCCCCTCCTTAGCAACCAGCTATATACATTGTATTTAAAGAGGAAAAAAAAGGGTACAAAGACAGATGTCAGTGAATCAGATGTAAGCGGATCGTCCGCTAGCATCTGTTTTTTGTCCGTTCCATTCTTTAAATGGAAGAAAAACAGGGTTTTCTTCTGTCTCAAAAAACAGAACTTAATGGAGGTGGATTTCAGCAGATGATCATCCACTAATGTCCACTAGCCCATTGACATACATGCATTTCAATTTTTCATCTACCAACGGATGGAGGAAAAACGGACATATGGAAAACCTGTGTAAAAGAACACTATGGCACAACACAGGATTTACCCTCCAGCAACCATTAGAAATTTTGCAGCTAAGGTTGAGCTGCAGGAAACATTATATAGCACCTTTACAGTGCTGGAGAACTGGAATGGACTGCCAAGTTTGAGGTGCAATGCATGATTTACCCTGCAGCAAACACTGGAAATTTTGCAGCCGATGTTAAACTGCAGAAACATAGTGGGCTTTTTTACAGTGCCAGAGCACTGCTGCTTCTTCGTTCAGGAATCAGTGAATTAGGGTAATCAAAGCAGATCTTGCTGTCAACAGGAAATGCATCAAAGAAGTTCTTATGCAGCACCTCCTTTAAGTGCCACAATTTGGGCTCCCTCTGGGATGGTTGCAGGGGATCAACCATTTTACCCTTGTATAGGGTATCTAATAGGATGGCTATGTTTAGTGGCCCCCTTCTTTGATAACCCAAATTCTGGAATCTGGAGTCCTTGCACAGGCATTTGAGCATAAAAGATCCCCTTCACCACAAATTGTCTACAATAATCTCATCCCATCCATGTACAACACATGGGGTTTGGGAGGAGTGAAATGTCCTCCTTGAAACCTGCCTTATTTCCCCCTCACCCCAGACCATAAACTTATGGAAGAGACTGGAATAGAGCAGCTGCAAAACTAACAGTTTTGCCATGCTGGCCTTAAGATGCTGGGTATGAGGGAGATTTGGGGACATTTATTTGTTTCTCTCCAGCAACTGTAAAAGAAACACTTGCCTTAGGAGGAACTGCCTACAGCGGGTGGGTGTAGGAGAATTCTGCAAAGGTTCAAGCCTTTTCTCGACCCTCTTTAGACAGTCCCCATGGTACTCTCATCTGCCTAATTTGGCATATTCTAGGCTTCTGAAACCCCTGTGCAACCTCTTTGTCACTGGGGGCTAAAGTTGTTGCAGAGGCATAATAAGAACCTTCAGGGCCCCAGTGCAAGAAACCATGATGCCCCCCCGCCTCCCCCCCTTTTATCTGAGCCCTGGACTTCCAATTTTTGGAGGGTGTACATGTACATACTCCCAGAACCCTGCCTCCTGCATGCCCCCTGGGAGGTGCATCCAGTGCAATCACAGCGGGCCTTTACCATGTGTCAGCTGATCACATGTAAACAGACTTGACGGTTATCTGCAGCCCTTTCCTCCCACGCTGTGTCTGTGTGGGGAAGAGAGAGCCGTTAACCATCAAGAATGTCAGTAATTGTTTACACTGATAATCAGTGCCCCAATCATCAGTGCCATCTATCACTGCTCATCAATGTCACCTATTAGTGCCCATCAATGCTGCCTATCAGTGCTCATCAATGCTGCCTATCAGTGCTGCGATTCAGTACTGTCTATCAATGCCCATCAATTCCACCTATAAGTGCCGCCTATCAGTGCCCATCAATTCTGCCTATCAGCACCACCTGTCAGTGCTCATCAATGCCTCCTAACAGCATCCATCAATGCCACCTATCAGTGCTCTTCAATGCTGCCCATCAGTGCAATCTATTAGTGCTCATCAATGCTGCCTTTCAGCGTCTATCAGTGTTCACCAATGCCGCCTATCAGTGCTCATCAATGCTGTCTATTAGCGCCCATCAGTGCCACCTATCAGTGCTCATCAATGCCGCCTATCAGTATCTATCAGTGCCACCTATCAGCGCTTAATGCCCATCAGTGCTCACCAATGCCGTCTATCAGTGCTCATCAATGCTGCCTATGCGTTCGGCATATCAGTGCTCATCAGTGCCATCTAACAGTGCCCATCAATGCTGCCTTTGAATTCTGTTTATCAGTGTTCAGCAATGCCCATCAGTACCCATCAATGCCCATCAGTGCCACCTATCAGTGCTCATCAATGCCACCTATCAGTGCCACCTATCAGTGCTCATCAATGCTGCCTGAGTTCTGCCTATCAGTGCCATCTAGCAGTGTCCATCAATGCTTCCTATGAGTTCTGCCTATCAGTGCTCATCAATGTCCATTAGTGCCACCTATCAGTGCCCATCAGTGCTCATCAATGCCACCTATCAGTGCCATCTATCAGTGATCATCAATGCTGCCTGAGTTCTGCCTATCAGTGCTCATCAATGCCCATCAGTGTCACCTATCAGTGCTCATCAATGCCCATCAGTGCTCATAAATGCCACCTATCGGTGTTTATCAGTGCAGCCTGTCAGTGCTCATCAATTCCACCTATCAGTGCCCATTAGTGCCTACTATCAGTGCTGCCTATCAGTGCTCATCAATGCCGTCTGCCTTCTCAGCACGGCTCTGAGCTGAGAGTATCTCTCTCATGGAACAGCACAGAGCAGGCATTGACAGTTCTATCTCCCTCTCCGTCCTCTCTCGCACTGGATGGGAGAGGAGACAGCGATCTGCTTCCCCCTTCTCCCCCCTCCCATCTCCTGTGTGTGCTCCTCAGGAAGTCAAGTGTGAAGCTAATGAGCTCACAGAAAACAGAAGAGGCTGTCTCCTCTCCCATCCCTTACGAGAGAAGATGGAGGGGGAGAGAGAACTGTCAATGTCAGCTCTGAGCTGTTCCATGAGAGAGACACTCTCAGCTCAGAGCTACGCGACTAGCAACCCCGCTGGGCCCCTCCCCCACAGTGGTGGAATGCCAGGGCCCAGTTGCAAGTGCGACTGTTGCGACCCTGGTAGTTCCGCCACTGAACTACATTATGACAATGTTATGGTGGTGAGGGAAATGCAGAAAGTAAGCAAGGAGGAGAAGTGTGGGCCTTTTGCTATCAACTTGCCTCATTGAGGTGCTGCTCCCACTGAGCTTTGTGTTGCAAGAGTCAAAGGGCTGCAGAACACAACAGTGCTGTTGGCAGCAGACATGTTAACAAAGTCCACATTGTCCAACTCTGTAGATAGGCCCTGGGGATAACAGTGGCCTGTACCCATGGGCCATTTGGATGATGATGGCTGCTCCCTCTATTCCCCTGCAACCTGAAATAGACTGCCCCACAAAAAAAAAAAAACTGGAAACACCAACCCCCAACCCATTTCTTTTTTTTTAAATCTGGCAAAAAATAACAAAACAATGGATAAATGTGAAATAAAGGAAAATTTAAAAAAGCAGTAAAAGAACAAAAAACTGCAGGGGATAGGTGGTGAAAAATGGCAGCAGCCTACAGTTGTTGTTGACACACACACACACACACACACACACACACACACACACACCTAGTCCTAATAAAGAACTGTTGGAGCTCTGAACTGTGAACAGGGGGGTACAAAGGGCAACATAGTACAGTATAGCAGCACATAGCAACTATTACTTCCCAAAACACACACTGACATTTAGCTGACAATTAGCTGTTATAGTGAGGGGACTGGCACATAATTAAACTTTAATTATGGCTATTAGCTATTGTAACCCTGCTGACCACATTTATTGTATATTGTACAATACATAAAACTGTAAACCCCCTTCCCTGATTTGCTGCAAACCCACTGTGCAGCAAATCTCATCACTACACTAGATTTGTATGGCAATATTATGGGAATTGAGAAGATCACAATTCAAGGCATCAAATGTACATTATTGCAGGCTTTTACTTAACCTTGCTTTGACTCTGCATATATTTCATACATTTACAAGTATAGGAATTAAAAAATATAGCTTTTGTTTTTGAAATTCACATTTTAAAAGAAAATTTCCTTCTACGTGTCATATATTGTTATGACATTTCTGTTTTTCCATTTGTACAATTGGCACCGTTGTTACTACAGTTTTGTCTTTATGAAGTAAATATTCACATATCTTTAGTAATTCCATCAGATAATTACTGTAAAACATTTTTTGCATACTACACATTGTTTTCTATTCTTTTTAGGTAATATGCAGCAGTCCTGACATTGAGACATTATAGACAATGTTACGTGCACGAGTATCATACCTCTCAACTTTATGAGATGAGTAATAGAGACACCTTTTAACACAAGGTTTGTAAGCAAAAGTCACATCCCTCCCATGTGCCACTAGTTACCATGAAAAATTAATATGTCACAAATGATTACTTAAAGCCACAATTTTTTTTTACTACTCTTCCTCAATACTGACTTTTTGTAAATACGGAAATAATTCAGGCTGGATGAAAGTTCTAGGTGATGTGATCTTTTGATAAATTAGTACATTTCATTAAAGGTCTATACATAGTGTATACATACACTATATTACCAAAAGTATTGGGGCGCCTGCCTTTACATGCACATGAACTTTAATGGCATCCCAGTCTTAGTCCGTAGGGTTCAATATTGAGTTGGCCCACCCTTTGCAGCTGTAACAGCTTCAACTCTTCTGGGAAGGCTGTCCACAAGGTTTAGGAGTGTGTCTATAGGAGTGTGTCTATGGGAATGTTTGACCATTCTTCCAGGAGCGCATTTATGAGGTCAGGCACTGATGTGTACTAGAAGGCCTGGTTTGCACTCTCCTCTCTAATTCATTCCAAAGGTATTCTATCTATTCTTTTTCGTAAATTGAGATATATGAATACTCTAATGTTATTTAGGCTGGAGGTTAGTTGTCTGTAGGTCTGGCTCTTTAAGGATTGCCCGTTATGATTAGATTTACCATTCATTGTATTTAGTTTGACTGATGGTGGCACACCTAGGCTTCATGTGCCCTATATAAGGATATATTGGAATGAATTGGATGTTTTTTCCTTTCTGTAACACTAGGGGTCTCTAGTGAAAGTATATATATTTTTTTTAAAAATAAGATTTTTTATAATTTTTTATTTTTTTAATATGAGATAATGTATTTTGTATGTGATATACAATTTCACTTTTTATTATGTTATATTCCTTTGTTTAGATTTGCCTAAGATCCAGTTGTCATGTACATGTTGACCGCTGTTAATGGTGTCAGAGGCTTCCCCAATCTGGAGCCGGTTCTGCATTGGCTATGGCGATCACTATTAAATAGTGATCGCTATAAGCTCCGTGCTTCATGTTAGAATGAGGCTTGGTTCTTAAAAATGTGATGACATAGCTATTGCAGCGAGGCTTGGAATGCAATTGGGAAGTAGATATTGATGGTAGTATGCCATATTCTTAATACAATGTAAAACAGTGGAATCCCGCGCTCACTAATACATAAAGATAATAAATATTTATAAGGTAAAAAACTTTGATTGAAAAGTCCAAAACGTGTATGAAATTAGAAAAAATGGCAGCACGCACAAACAACAGATCTGTATTGTTCAAAAACACTATAATTCATATGCAGCGCCTATATCATGAAGGCAAATTTAATTCAAAAAATAGTCTTTCAATGTATGATGAAAGCGATATCCGTTCAACCTTATGACAACATATCTCTGTAGTATCTCCAATATGAAATAAATAGATGGAGGCTTACCAGAAGGTAGTAGTAAACACGCGGGTGTTTTGAATCCTAGACGGGCGGTTGCTCATCGGATCAGTTGGAATCGGTGTGGCAAAACCAGGAGGGACCTCTGATGCCAGTGGGGAACCTCTGATGCCAGTGGGGGATAATCCTGGAGGATCGGGATGCCTTAGAACATAGGCGGATATTGGTGAGGAGGAATCCGTCTCCAACTTCTCTCGACTCACATCCAGGAGGGAATCCAATCCGCAATGTGTATATCAGGGCAAGAGAAAAAACATCCACAATCGTGTGATATCGTTTGGACAAGGGTTTATTAGCAATGAAGGATTAAAAATACTCACATATTCACATCTGGGGTTGACGGCCCATTGAGCCGAAACGCGTCGGTTTCCTCTGTCTCCTGCCTATTCTAAGAGCTCTTATTTTATTGTGAATATGTGAGTATCAGGCTTATTACACTTAATTGTCTATTTTGCCTCCACACATATATATTTATTCTTAATTTTAATTTTTCTGATATTTTTGAGGAATATTAGAAATGGATATATTTGAATATCGTTCTAAAAGGACTATTCAAACAGAAGGAGTATTTCAGGTATATAGTGAGGGGGAGAGTGACCTGGGTGGTCTCTTCATGCGACTTAAAAACCTCACTATGGTGATACCACATGTGTGACACTTTTACACAGCCTGGCCACATACAGAGGCCCAACATGCAGGGAGCACCATTAGGCGTTCTAGGGGCATACATTTAAAATCTAAATTGACTACCTATTACACTATTGTGAGGCACTGTAGTGGCACCGATGGGCGCTGTAGTGACACGGATGGGCACGGTAGTGGCATGGTTGTGCCACGGATGAGAACTGATGTGGTATGGATAAGCATGAATGCCAATTAACTCAAATGGTACTTCAATTATGGGAAGTGGGACAAGGGGGCTACGTAAATGGGGTGACAGGGCCGTCATTTGACACTCAGGGTATGATTCACAGTATTCTTTGATGTCTGCTGTCACGTACCTGGTGGTGGAGTCTGACTTATGCAGGGGTAACCTCTCTTACTACCCTGATTCGTGAACCCCTGATAGTGCAGACAGGAGGTTCAGGAATGAGGATGGCCTGAGGGTTGGATTGGTCACCGGTGACAACTGAAGTAGCTCTTCCAGTCTCGTGCTAGTTGGTAGAATGGTGGTACAGGCAGGGTCGGCAATTGGCTGGCGGTGCAGTACAAAGGAGCAGGAAAGAGTAGTCGGTCACAGGCAACGTTCGTTAACGGGCTGGCAGCAAAGGTACAAAGGGAGCAGGCAGAAGAATGGTCGTGGAAGCCGAGGTCAGTGCAGGCAGAGATCAGAGCAGGGTCAAGACAAGCCGGGTCACAGGAACAGATAATCAGGTAATCAGGTTGCTCAGGAACACACGCACAAATGCTGTCGAATGGACAGCACTGGTTGCAGGGTGCTGTCTGCTTAAATGGGCCATGTGAGCGCCAATGCCGGTGCGCACACATGCGCATAGGCTTCCCGACCCGAATTCCAGGGGCAACGGTTGTTTCCTGACATCTGCATACAACCCAGGCCAGAAGAATCTCTTGGTTATTCTCTCCCTGGTTTTCTCCATACCCAGATGTACCCCAATTACATGCCCATGGGCCAGATCTGGCACCATCCTGCAAAAGGGTTTTGGAACCACTAGCTGTTCCATTTCGTCCTCCCCGTGTTTCACCACCTGATACAACAAATTATTTTTAAGAGCCATGTAGGGAAAAGACACCCCTCAATTAGGGTCCACAGGTTCCCCATCCATCACCTTCATGTTTTCTCTGGCTCTGAGGAGAGTAACATCCTGTAGTTGTTCTGTACAGAAGTCCTCTCTCTGGACCTCTAAATCAGGTATTAATCAGGTACTACATTCGGTTCACTCTCACCGTCAGGGACAGAGACATGGTCTGGGTCAATAGTCCCTGCTGTGAGCTATCTTCCAGAAAAGAGGGTCTCCTGCCTCCTCGGCCCCGCCACCAGTCTCCCCTTCCATTTGGCAAAACAGGTCTGGCGAGAGGTCCCGTGTTTCCACAGAAGGAGGAGCTCTATCCTCCAGACTCCCTGTGCCTTCCCATAACCTCCAAAAATGGGGAAAATCCCAGCCCACTAGGGTGTCATAAAGCAGTGAAGGTACCACCCCCACCTGAGTCACACTACCGCAAGGGGCGTCAATCTCAACTACCTCCGTCTGGTAGTCACGAGTGTCCCCATGGATACAAATGACTTTGACAGTGCTAGTGTGTAACACAATTGCATTATACCAATGTTACCACACTTCCCGAGTCAAGCAGGGCAGTGACTGGTCTCCCATCAACAAAAATCACACACAGTTGCTTCTCCATGCAACTTGAACATGATGCTGTATATGCGACCTGTGCAAAAAAAGAAAGACGTCTATTCACATAAGTATAATCCCATTGCATGGGTTCATCATTCAGGGGGCAATTGGCAGCAATATGGCCCAATGCATGGCATCAGTAGCACTGTATGTGCTCTATACCCAGTCCTCTCAAGGGTCCCCAAGACCTTCCTGGCCTCTTTGGCCAGTCTCCAGGTCTAGAGCCCATAGTCTCTTTAGCCATAGCAGTCTTATCAAACTTCCCTTGACCCCTGGAATAGTCTTACCGGGTCCACTGGGCCATCTTTCACCTCTAGATACATTGGAGTGGGGAGCAGATAGGTGCAACAAGTCCTCAGCAGCAGTCCACCAATTGTTTGGCTGTTTTGGGGTCCCCATGACTGACCCACATCCTCAAAGCAGCAGGGAGCGCACGCAGATACCCGTCCATGACCACATGCTCCACAATCTGGTGGCCTGGCAAGGTCTCAGGTGGCAACTACTTCCTCCTGAGATATATCAGGTCGAGCATTTGCAAGCGGGGTGGCTTGTCCATGCAGTAGGACCACTGATGCACCCATTGGACCCGGACAGCCATGATGACCCCCAGGCTTGCGAGTATCTCCATCTTTAGAGTTTCATAGTCTTGGGCCTTTACTGGTTCCAAATCAAAGAAGGCCTTTTGGGATTCACCTGTCAGGAAAGGTGCTAACAGTCCCGCCAACTGCTCTTTTGGCCACCCTTCGCGATCAGCGACTATTTCAAAGGCTGTGAGGTACGCCTCCACGTCATCATCAGGTGTCATCTTTTGCAGGTGGTAGCTGGCACGTACCATCTTTTGTTCCGCTGGCACAGGACTTGCGGACCCTTTCTTTAATTCCACCAGGGCCTCCGCAAACTGGCGGTTCATCTCCTGTTGAGCCGCATGTTGTGCTGCGGTGGTCTCTGCGACTCGGCGGTTGGTTTCCCGCTGCTGGCGATTTCTCTCTTGTTGGGCTGCAGTGGCCTGTAACAGGGCTTTTATTACATCCTCCATCTTCCAGGAAGATGCTCGCTGAGTCCACCACGTGTGGAAGATTAGCTTGTGGGGATCACTCTTCAGAAGAAAAGATTAAACATGAAGTTTAGTTTCTTTAAAATCTGTCGGCTTGCCAGGTTTTATTATTACAGGTTTGCCAGCTCAAAACACATAAAAGAACAGAAAACAAAACCTCACCTCCGGTACTAAACGAAACAAATCAGGTTCCTCTATACAGTGTGGAGCTGTCCCCGACACCCACAAAACATAAGCACAGTGCAAACCTTGTTCTTTGAGTCCAAATTAACACACAGAGCTCACTCAGCTTTCTCCCTCTGAGATCCAAGATAGAGCTCTCCATTAGAGTTGACCGGACACCTGGATGTTCAGGTTCGGCGGGTTTGGCCGAACTTCGCGAAAAAGATCGAGTTCGGCCCCGAACTTGACCCGAACTTGACACCGAACCCCATTGAAGTCAATGGTAACTAGAACTTTTGGGCACTAAAATGGCTCTAAAAAAGTCCTGGAAAGGGCTAGAGGGCTGCAAAAGGAAACAAAATGGGGGTAAGAGTAGGACAAGTACACTGGAAACAAATGTGGATAGGGAAATAACTTAAAATCATTTTTAAGTTAAAATCACATAAAAAAAATTAAAAATGGAGGAGGAGGTGGATGTGGAGTAGGAAGTTGAGGAGGCGGTGACCGTGGCAGTGTAGGTGGAAGTGGCGGTGGAGGAGGAGGAGGAGGTAGCCAACACTGTTTTTTGTTTGTTTGGGGTTTTTTTCTAATTGGTGTAGCCCCCAAAATATTGAGACATATTAAAAAAAAAAAGATCACTATCGGCAGACAAACCCAGAGATGTTCTAGCACGGTTTCACTTTTTCCATATAAAATGTACCATGGTTTCTCCATGTTTCTCCTGTTACAAATTCCAATAAAGACTTAAGTTCTATAAGAAAAAAAAAAAGAATAACTTCACTTAAGTATACCAATGGCTGTGTGAGGCCAGTATAAATGTCTATTCTGCACAAGGTACAGACAAGTCTTGTGGGATCCATGCCTGGTTCATTTTAATAAACGTTAGCTTGTCCACATTGGCTGTGGACAGACGGCTGTGCTTGTCTGTGATAATGCACCCTGCTGTGCTAAACACACGTTCAGACAATACACTGGCTGCAGGGCAGGACAGCACCTCCGAGGCATAAAGGGCAATCAGGCCATGTGCCCAATTTGGAGACCCAGAAGTTGAATGGAGCAGACCCATCAGTCAGTACGTGTAAGCATATGCACACATACTGTTCCACTATGTTACTGAAATGCTGCCTCCTACTAAGACGTTGCCTATCAGTTGGTGGTGCTGTTTGTTGTGGCGTGCTGCTGACAAAGCTTTTTCACATTTCGGCCATGCTAACCCTGCCTTCTGAGGTGCTGGCGGTGCCACAGCTGCGTTGGCGAGCTCTTCCTCCTCCTCTGCCTTCGCCTTGTGCTTCCACTGAGGCCCCTGGTGTAATTTGGAAATGCCCTCAGCAGCACGTCTACCAGCGTGCGCTTATAGTCGCACATCTTCTGATCACGCTCCAGTGAGGGAATTAAGGATGGCACGCTGTCCTTGTAATGGGGATCCAGCAGGGTGGCCACCCAGTAATCAGCACAAGTTACAATGTGGGCAACTCGGCTGTCAGTGACCTCGCACTAGTCTTCTACACGCTGATATTCGCGTGCGACCATCTGCACGACGACTCCCGTAAAGGTTTAATGTGGTCCCCGGAGTCACCTTCGTGTTCCGCTTCCGTCTCCTCCTCCTTCTCGAGCGGTTGCGTCGACACCGTGGCGGTCGTGGAGTCTTCCGTCCCAATCGTACCGGCTTTACACTTTTTCGAAACAGTCGTCGTGCGGTGTTGTTTGTCGTGGTGGTTGACTATCCGTTGCAGAATCATCCTCCGTCGTAAAGTCATTGTATCACCTTGTCATACACACGTATACGAATGTGCATGACTGACTACCCAGACGAGGTAAGTTGAA
>BLSH010173708.1:553818-565275 GCA_018402905.1 Glandirana rugosa | reverse complement strand
CCGGATGAGGAGGTGGTAGAGGAGGAGGAAGCGGAGTAGGAGGAGGAGGCAACATGAGGCAAAGAGAAATGCCCTGCAATCCTCGGTGGCGGAAGTACATGCACAAAAAAAAAAAAAATGTTTTTTAATTTTTCTAACTGCAATGTAAAAGCATTATTTAAATATGCCAAAATGTTGCCAAAATGATGCCAACTGAACTAACAGAACACGATTAAAGTAGTGGCCCTGACACACAAGCAGTTGCAAGTGCACTGCACTTGCAAAAATGGCTGCAAACGCCCACCTAACAAACAGAAAAATTGCTTAGATTTTATATGAGGCACTTTGCTTAGCAAACAAAATGTACTCTAGCAAACAAAAATCTCCTGTAGCACCCACCCACCAATAAATCACTGTTTTTGACAGATTTTCTAAAGCTAATCTGTCCCTCACAGCAGCAGTAGCAGCATCCTCTTCTACATCAGTATGAGATGATTCTCTAAAGCTAATCTGTCCCTCACAGCAGCAGCAGGATCCTCTCCCTACGCTAGTATGAGATAATGTGACGTGCAGCACTACGTGACTCCAGCTTATATAGAGGCTGGGTCACATGATGCACTGGCCAATCACAGCCATGCCATTAGTAGGCATGGCTGTGATGGCTTCTAAGGGCAAACTAGTGAAACGCTTGTTGATTGGCTGCCCTGCAGCTATTCAAAAGGCGCAAAAAAATACCCGAACCCCGAACACTGACTTTTTCTCAAATATCCGGGTTTGGGACACACAACGATGACTGATGAGATTAAGGGGGTCAAGACAGAAATCACTTTTCTCAGGCAAGATGCACAGAAATTGAGGGAATGCACCTCTGCACTGGAGGGAGGGTTAGCTCCATAGAGGACGACATGGCGCCCATGCAAAGGGATCTAGCACACCATGCCCATATACACGCGCAAAACAAAATGCCCGCCTGGAAGATATGGAAAACAGGCTGAGGCAGAACAATGTCAGGGCAATTGGCATTCCGGAGAGAGCAGAGGGGAAAAACCAGGTTCTCTTTATAGAAAAATGGCTGACCACCGTGTTTGGCAATGATGTGTTTTCCCCAATGTTCTCAGTGGAAAGAGCACACAGAGTCCCCGCCAGGCCACCACAGCCGGGGGCTAACCCCAGGGCGTTCTTGTTCAAACTTCTTCATTTTAAAGACAGAGATACCATACTACGGCTAGCCAGGACAAAACCGGAGGCCCTGGTGATTGACAACGTTAAAATCTCTCTGTTTCCGGACTTTTCAGCAGAATTGCAGAGACACGGATCCAAGTTTACTGAAGTAAAGTGACAACTCAGGGCACTGAATTTGAAGTATGCCATGCTTTACCCGGCTTGTCTCAGGGTGGAGGCCAAGGGCACAGTTCACTTCTTTGAAAGCCCGTCAGCTGCAATGCAATGGCTGGAGAGAGAAGGAAACACCCTTAGAGCAGGAAGGCCACGGAGAAACAGCCCTGCTTGACCATGACATCTGTTCTAAAAATGTATTTTGCCCTACAAGCTACCTGTAAAGGCGGAATGCAGCACGCAAGGTTACTACTCTAATAGGGTGGCCACGGCTACCACTCTCGCTGCAGAGAAACCTATTAGTATGCTGCTAGGCTTCCACTGTTGCCCCCACTTGGTTCTATGGGGACTGTTAACTGTTTAGCTCTATTGTTTTGAGCTAGGTTGTGTCTATCACTTTCCTCCCCTCTTTACTGACCTCAAGCGAGCTGCGGAATTCGGTACCGAAGCTGGCTATACTTGATGTACCCGTGACTCCAGCTGTGATGCTCTGCACAGCCTGCGGCTCATGCTTATTGGATTACTGCAAACCTTTCAGATTAAAAGGGCCCTGTTGGATTGTAACCCGGGATATGCTACCCATATTGATATGATGACTACATGGCGGGAACTGTCTGTGTGATGTCTTGGAAAGTCCGAGGACTGAACAACCCGGTGAAAAGAATGGCAGTTCTCCATACTATTAAACAGCTTGGGGCAGAGGTTGTCTGCCTGCAGGAGACCCATCTTCCGGCGGATGGTTCTGTCTCCTTAGACAGTTTGCTCACCAGTATCATTCTGTCCACTCGGTATACTCAAGAGGGGTCAGTATTCTAATCAGGCGGGATACCCCATTCTCATGTATTGACTCCCTCATAGATAGTGAGGGGCAGTTTGTATTTTTGCTATGCTCCTTATATGGTATGAAATGTATACTTGCGGGATTGTACATACCTCCTCCGTTCTCGTCTCAGCTCCTCCGCACCCTGGCAAATTATACCACTAGAAATTCTGACTTGCCCCTCCTAGTGGTAGGGGACTTCAATAACTATTTGGACCCTACACAGGATAAATTTTCTAGCCTGCTAACCCAGAATGTTAAACGCCCCAAGGGTCCTACAGCCTTTGCACGCCTTATTATGGAGCTGGGACTTACGGATTTGTGGAGAATGTGCAACCTGGAAGCCCGGGTTTATTCTTGTCAGTCAGCCTCGGTAGGGGGGCTTTCCCGAATAGACCTGGGATTGAGCAATGTAGCCATACTTCCAAGGATTGAACTCTCTCAGTATGCAGCCAGGCGGGTGTCAGACCATTCACCATTTCTAGTGGAACTCCGGACTGGGGTTGAGTGGAGGCATGTGGTGTGGAAACTAAACCCTTTCTGGATGTCTCTGTTACCAGACCCAGACCCCATATTGGAGTTAATGACCACATTCTTTATACAAAATGAGGGTACAGCGAGATTACAGGTTGTATGGGACGCAGCAAAAGCCTTTTTACGAGGTCAATTTATTAAGCTAATCACACATATCAAGACGAAATCCAAAGAATGGGAGGAGTGCGTCACGTCTGCAGTGCTTACATCTGAAGCAGCATATATAGCCAATCCATCGGAGGAGAACAAGAGATCATGGTTGGCCTCTTGCACACTCCTGCGACAAGTGTCTTTGCAGATAGCGGAAAACAAACGTTTTTTCCTGAAGCAAGGATACTTTGAAGAAGGGGAAAACACGGGACATATGCTGGCTGTGATTTCTAGAGCGCAGCAGGCATTGTCCCATATTGCAGCGATAAAGGGTGTTCAGGGATAGATATATTACTCCACACCGGAGATTATCAGAGTGTTCAGGGATTTTTTTTAAGGAGGTGTACACCTCTAAAGTGCAACCAACCACTGCGGATATAGAATCATTTTTGAATAAATTTCCAATGCCCAGACTGTCTGAGTCAGATGCCAAACTGCTGAACGCACCACTGTCGGAAACTGAACTTTTGGAGGCACTGGAGCATATGCGCAATGGCAGGGTGCCTGGGGAGGACGGTCTTCCGGCAGAGGTGTATAAACGGTATACTACCCCTATGTTACCAATGTTATTAAAGGTACTAAATGAAGCGTTTACACAGGGGAAACGCCCGCACTCAATGGCTGAGGCAACAATTGTTGTTTTACTTAAACCAGGGAAGGATGCCCTTTTGCCAGACTCATACAGACCAATCTCGCTCTTGACGGCTGTCATCAAGCTGCTGGCAAGGGTGTTGGCAAATAGACTGGCGAGGTGCATTCACAAAATGATCCATAGAGATCAGGCTGGTTTTATTCCCGCTAGATCTACAGCAGAAAACCTACGTAGACTTTATCTGAATCTGCAAATCCCTGTTGCTAACACGGGAAATAGAGCCATCTTTTCCTTGGACGCCGCTTAGGCGTTCAACAGCGTCAAATGGCCCTATTTGTGGCATGTGCTGTCGACCTTTGGCGTGGGACCAAACTTCATTAGATGGGTAAAACTAATATACACATCTCCCTCAGCTAGGATCAGGATTAATGGGGAGCTATCTGAGCCTTTCAGGCTGTTTAGAGGCACTCGGCAGGGGTGCCCACTTTCACCCCTGCTCTTTGCCATGACTTTGGAGCCTTTGGCCACACATGTCCGGTCAGATTACTGGTTTTTTGAGAGGCTCCAGGGAAGATGTGATTTTGCTTTATGCAGACGACACTTTGATTTATTTGGGCGACACCAAAGATTCTTTGGTAAATGTGATGCAGTTGATTACGGACTTCGGAGCTTTGTCAGGATTCATTATCAACTGGAATAAGTCGGTACTCATGCCCCTGGACCCTCTCACTGATCCTCTCCCTGGATGCGCGGAGTCCATGCAAATAGTCTCCTCTTTCAGATATCTTGGGATACAGGTATCTCGGGAGGTCTCGGATTATATCTCCCTAGCCCCGTTACTGAATTAACAGAGGGCAAAAGGTGCTGCCGGGACTAAACTACCCCTGACAGTGGTTGGCAGAGCCAATTTCATAAAAATGATATGGGCTCCCCAGCTACTGTACATATTCCACAACGCCCCATCTGGATTCCCCAGAGATGGTTTTCCTGGATTGATACCCAATTCAGGACACTGATCTGAAGTAACAAGGTAGCATGCCCTACAATTTCCAAAAGATCAGGGTGGACTGGCAGTCCCACATGCTATATTCTATTTTATAGCCTTCCAGATCCAACACCTAGGCAACTGGGGACACAAGGATCCATTGGATCCAATTAGGAATCTATTAATCCCTCGAGATCCTATGTGCCCAGCTCTCATATATCTGGAGGCAGGATTTACCCATGTACAAGGCAACGTGCCAACGGTGGTCTTGCTTAAAAAATTATGGACCTATATAAGGAATCTCCTACAAATCCATGGTTTTTGTCAATTCACCCCTATCTGGCACAACTCATATTATGGGGAACTGTCCAAACTACAAGATTTTCAGGTTTGAGAGAGGGCGGGAATAAATTACCTTTACCAGCTGTTTACTGGATCAACACTCAAGTCATTCTTGGAAATTCAGAGGGAGTTTGCACTCCCTAGACACCAATTTTACAAGTTTCTACAATTAAGACATGCTATCCAGGCAGAAGCCAAAGCCTCGGCTCTTCAATATGCAGATCACCCCCTGATGTCAAATGTTCTTCAGGTACGAGAAAAGAAAGGAATGATATCTGGAGTGTACTCTATGTTGCTCAATACCACACATGACGCTACCAATCTCCCTTGTAGAAAATGGTGGGAGGAGGACTTGGGTCACATGGATGGGGAGCAGTGGGAGATGTGCTTATCGTCTGCCAGCCTGGTCTTGGCCTCTGTGTCCCAAAGACTCTCACATCTATATCTCTTGCATAGAGTCTATAGGACCCCACAGTTGCTCCATAAATGGGGGAGGAGGGACTCACAGCTGTGTCCGAAATGTGAGAGAGATGTGGGCAATCTTTTGCATATGTTTTGGAAATGCCCCAAGTTGTTTAGATACTGGAATTTTATTCTAACCACTATATCCCACACATATCAGATACCAATAATAAGAGATCCAATGGTCTGTCTCTTGGGTGTCCTGGACATATAATCTCTCTTACCAAACAAACACACTGCGGTGCTGAGACTGGTATATATAGCATGCAAACTCATAGCCAAACACTGGATATCCCCTCGGGTCCCAACAGGAAAGCAATGGGTGGAAGCAGTTAACACAAATCGAATTAGGGAAAAAGTCACATATCAACATAGAAATGTTGTTAAAAAATTTTACTCCATGTGGCAGCCATGGCTGGATGTCCCAGGTTTGGCCCCACACCAATTAATAAGGGAAAGGCTGCTGCAGATGTGAAAACATGTAATATCTCAGGGGTGTGCTCTCAAATCTGGGGTCGTTACAGATCAAAGATGAGGAGAGAAGGTCAGGTTCGCGATGAAACAGGGTTTGCTTGTTAAGTTACTGCATTTTACCTCGATGACTGCACCGGTACTTCCTACCTTTTGTTATCTTTACTTCTCTTTCTTCACTTCTTTTTCTTTACTTACTTGTTCCTGACATGGAAATTACTGACCTGTTATTCTTATTTAATAATTGTGTTCTTGGAGATATAGTCGAAGTATCTGTAGATACTCCATAGTGATGTAATGGAGAATTGTGGGTTGTAGATTGTCTCTTGTGTATAAGAGTATAATCCTGTACAATGGAGATTTATAAGCTGTAAATGAATATTAACATGTATGGATCAGTCTGTATATCAATAAAACTTTATTCTGATTAAAAAAAAAACATGATGACAAATGTGACTTCTGCTAAGAAACTCCTTTAACTATACCTCAGGACTTGCATTCTTAGGGTTAATTCTATTGCCTGCAAAGCAGGCTTTGAATTCAGTGAAGAAATTGTTTATTGTAATTCTTTAACACTCTAACTGCAGAAGTACTTCCTGATACATGATTATCTTAATAAACATCAAATTGGGTTTTGGGAAACTCCCAACTTGGGGAAGCCATTGAGTGTCAGTGGAATTTCAAAGCATAAAATAAATGAGTGCTGACAATAGGTTGGACATAGCTTCAAAAACACTCATACTTTTCATATTTTTCTCTGTAATTTTAACCTTATTTTCTGTCTGACAACAAAAGGAATGTAAGCTGCAGTGAATGTAGGAATTGGAAAGCAGCAAATCAAGATACATGTAGTAGTGAACTCTGATGGACAGATAGGGAGACCTTTTGCCAAGATCAGCAATTACTCAATATTGTGCTTTCTCATGACTGTTTGGACTTGACAACTCATGCATTGAATTTCCAGTTTTTGTTTGAGTATTCCTGGACTTTTTTTCTTATAGTACACATCGGTACCAAACACAATGTTAGAGGAAGGTAAAATACCCTCAAAATGATTCTGTGAAACTGGGAGATAAATGTCAAACCATGATCTCTAAAGGAATATTTTTAAAATGTTATTGGTGTCACACTCTACCCAGGAGAGCCAGTTAAAACTTAGGGAGCTGGATAAGTGGCTGAAAATGTTGGTTCAGGGTGGAAGAGTTTAGTAGAACTAGACTGACCTTTCAGATGGCTAGAGGTGGTTTGTTAGAGATGGACTACATCTTAATGTGGACAGTACAGTTGTGCTGGAATACAAAGTGATTTGAAGGTTGGAGGTAATTTTAAATTAGGATCTGGGGAGGGGGGCTGGGGATTATACATTTTGACAACATATAGAAACTTGAGGGTGAGGAATTCAAGAGGGAGATGACTATATAGTTAGGGGTGGGAATACCAGGAACAATAAGGGGGTCATAAAAAGTGCATTTACAACTAAAAAATTAAATATGACAGAAAGAGTATTTAAAGTGGTTGTCAACCTGTGACAACCACTTTAACCTACAGGTAAGCCTAGAATAAGGCTTACCTGTAGGTGCCCTGCATATCTCCTAAACCTGCACAGTTCAGGAGATATGCAGTGTTGCATGTGCCGACGTCATGTTGGCACGTGCGCAGGGAAGAAACAGCCTCCGTTCCGTTTCTCCACTTACCCTGTGCCGTGACTGGCGGCTCCCGCGCGCATGCGCGGGAGTGACGTCACGCAACTCTCCCAGTCACAGTGCCGGTGTCGCGGCCCCGGAAGGAAGAGGGGCAGAAGATGGACGCGGCCAGCACAGGGGACATTGCTGGATGCTGCAGGCTTCAATTGCAGGTAAGTGGCACATAATGGGCTACTATGCGAAGCATAGTAGCCCATTATGCTTCTTCTTTACAGGGTTATATTGAGGAAGTAAACCCAATCTGGGCTTACTTCCTCTTTAAAGTACATTAGCAAATGTAAAATGTCCACTAAAAAAAAATTAGTGAACTGAAATCTTTGAAAACGTACCAGTTATAATTTAGTAGGAATAACGTAAGACTAGTTGGATGAAAGTTATGATTGGAAAATTAATTTGAAAGGCATTATCTAAAAAAACAGGGAAGAGGGCTGTCTGCTTGGAAAATTTTCCTTCAAACATATGGGTGGCAATTGTACATTGTAAACATTGTAGTTCCAATGTCCTGATTGGGATAGGCAAAAAAGTGGCTTAGAGGTGGTGGTGTAGTGTTAAACAAACTTGTAATGTTCAAGGGTCAGGTCCGTGACCAGTAGCTATAGCAGTAGGGAGGTTTCCACCCACCAGCTGGATAAGTGCAACAGCAGGTCACCCTGGCAGATGACACGGGCTCATCCGAGGTGCAGAGTCTAAGCACTAACTGCTGCTCACCAGAGCTCCTAATGGTAGAGATGGGTTTTACTGCATGTTAGTACCAGGTCACGGTCCTCAGGATTGCCCCACCAGGAGGTGAGCAAGTTGGGGTCCAGTAGCAAATATAGTAGGTAGGGATCAAGCAGAAGCATAGTCAGAAGACAAGCCAAAGGTCTGTAAAAAGTGGTCGCAGGTTGGGATTAAGCAGAAGAGTAGTTGAGAAACAAGCCAAAAGTCAGTAACTAGTGATAGCAGAGATACGGACTGCAGCAAGAGTGACAAAAGCGAGATATTGGCTGGAGAGAGCACACAATAATCTGGCAAACAGGAAGCGCAGAGACATGGTTTAAATCAGAACGTTTATGGCAGGAGCAAAGAGTTCAAGGTTCAGCAGAAACAAGGCACAAGGCAGGATTGTCCAGTGGATCAGACAGGGTGCTATCCAGTATCTCAGGTGGCTCAGCAGGAAGAGACATCGAATGACAAGGCAGAGGTCACAGGTTCAGATCTGAGTCTTACACTTATTGAACGTGAACAGCTATTTTTTCTAAATAATGTAACTACTTCATTTCTCATACCTGACACCACTTTAGCATCATACACTGAACCAGGACAATTTTTATATGTGCCTATTGATTTAGCAAAAACTGCTAGGATGCCAATGGGACTTTATCAAGGTACAATTAACATCAACCAAAAAAAAAATATAAAGAAAAATTCTTAATTTTGAGTGTCAAAAGATAAAAGCTTTTATACCGCTTTGAATGCAAAGAATATTTAAAAGAAGAAAAAAACTGATTTGCTTTTATCAATCTCTTTAACATAACCAATGCATAATTATAATTTTATCTCGTATTACAGTACTCATATTAAAGTTTCACAAAATTACAAATGTAACAAAGGGATAAAATGCATCACAAATCTTAACGCATCTCGTGAATATTCATTTCACTTCATCAGGAGAGGATGCTATTGACAGGGTGTCTGCAAAGTGAAAAACAAAGTTTAAAAATGTGCGTAATAATAATAGCAATATAACGTATACACTCACCAAAAGGATGGATAAAAAGTTAAAAGCCATAGCACTTTGGGATTGTACCCACCAGGGGATTCTGCCCCAGGAGCCGCGGGAATGGGCTCATGAACAAGGAACAACAATAGGGCCAAGGAGTTTAGGTAGAGATTAATGTGACGAACGCTGGTATCAGATCCCTGCCCTCCTCACTAACTTGTGACACAGGAACAGCCAGTCTCACACCACGCTGTCACTAACGTAACAATGCCACTCTCAGCTGCATCCAGCACAAAGATTTCCAGCTTGCGGGGCTACAATCTAAGTGCCAGCAGCCTGAGAGCGATTGTCACTGGGCTAATTTAAGCAATTAACCCTTTCACTGCCACCACTGACCTTTGTTTACTTACGGAAAAGTCAGGACTTCCACCAATTTAGCAATACCAATTATGATTTTAGAATAATCATCTGTAACACACACTGTCACCACAGACAGGTCTGCTCAGACGGTTTATTCTAGACAGTAGCACTCTTCAAGGGACAGGTTCGTTTATAGCTTGCATTAAGAGCTTAGCGACAAGGTTAAAGTGGTTGTCAAGGCTTGTGGATAAAAAACACCTGCAAGAGAAAGACATAATGAGCTAGTATGCATCGCATACTAGCTCATTATGAAATGCTTACCTTAGATCAACGCCGTTGCAGCAGTCCCTGAGCACCGCTGTGACAGGCGTCATGTTGTGTCCATCGTCTTCTGGGCTCCGACTCCAGCGCTGTGATTGGCAGGAGCCGCGCTGATGTCACTAGCCGTCATTTACTGCGCACTTAGTGAAGAAATGGCCCAGTCGGGCTGTTTCTTCACTGCGCATGTGCTGATGACATTGGCACATGCAGATACAGGGAATATCTCCTAAACGGTGCAAGTTTAGGAGATATTCCTGGGACCTACAGGTAAGCCTTATTATAGGCTTACCTGTAGTTCAAAGTGGTTGTCATGACTTGACAACCACTTTAACACTTTCCAAAATAAGGTTTTAATAATGAAAAGGTCAAAATTAGTGCAAGTAAAATATTTACATAAAAAGGCTGTTTCAAAGCAATAAAGACAATATACAGCCACAGAGAGATAAGGTAGAATTAAGGAGAAAGGATACTTGCAGTCAATGTCCTTGAGTTGAACAGAGCTTGGTCGATGATGGTTTTCAAACTTGGCAGATGTTTCTGGTTTGATGGTAAAAAGAGAACTCTCCAAACTGTCCTGGCCTCTTGATTAGTGTTGAACGAACCCGGACTGTAACGTTCGGGTCCGTACCGAACTTTTGGGTGTCCGGGGCACGGACCCGGACATTTCAAAAATCGTTCGGGTTCGGTCCGGGGTTCTGCTATTTTACTCCACGTGTTGAGAAGCTGCAGGGCAGCCAATCAACAAGCGTTTCACTGGTTTGCCCTTAGAAGCCATCATAGCCATGCCTACTAATGCCATGGCTGTGATTGGCCAGTGCATCATGTGACCCAGCCTCTTTATAAGCTGGAGTCACGTAGTGCTGCAGTCACATGCTCTTGGCTTAGTGTAGGGAAAGGAAGCTGGAGGCGTGAGGGAGAGAATTGACACATTTTAAGACATTTTAAGATCTGATCCTGTATCCTGAGATAGATTACTTTACTACTGCTGTCTGTGCTGTTGCTCTGAGGACAGATAGCAGAAATTAGAGATATCACATACCGCTGCTTTGAGTTGTAGATCAAACTCTGCATAAAACAACGATCGCTACGATCGTGCTCAACGATCAGATTGTTGGAGGAATTTGAAATTTCAAATACCGATGCTTTGAGTTGCAGATCAAACTCTGCATAAAACAACGATCGCCACGATCGTGCTCAACGATCAGATTGTTGGGGGAATTTGAGATTTCAAATACTGCTGCTTAGAGTTGGAGATTGAAGATTAAACTCTGTCTAACGAAACGATCGTACGTTCGTACACACCGATCAGATTGTGGGATCGTACACAACGATCAGATTGTGGGAGTAATTTGAGATTTCACATACTGCTGCTTTGAGTGATCTGACTGCACTAGGTAGAGGCTTCTGCTTAGAGGGACAGATTATTGTTTCAAAACCATTGCCTACTCCTATAGGGCCAGCTGTTGCTGTAAGTGACACATTATTTTTCAAAAATCATCTCCATCTCCTAGTTCAATCATACACTTTAGAGTTTAATGAGGGTGTTAGACTAGCAACACATGCTAGGGTGTTAGACTAGCCACACATGCTTGCATGCTAGCAAAGCAATCTGTCTCAAATTAGAAGTTAGAGGTTGAGATTCGTCGTCATAAACTTTAGAGTTTAAGGGGGTTGTTAGACTAGCAACTCGTGCTAGCACCG
>BLSH010173708.1:530117-549250 GCA_018402905.1 Glandirana rugosa | reverse complement strand
TCAACCTCTAGGCTCCTACTCCACATCCACCCCCCTTCCCATTTTTTTATTTGATTTTAATTTATTTTCCCTATCCCCATTTTTTTGTAGGGCACTTGCCCTAGTTTGAAGATGATTTTAGAACAGTTATATGGCTTCTACCGTTAATTAATACTTTTCAGACACAGTTTGAAGATTATCCACATTCACCTCCATTTTTGCATTTTTTATGTTTTTATTTTTTTTTAAATATTTAAAGTTATTTCCCTGTCCCCATTTCTTTGTAGGTCACTTGTCCCACCCTTACCCCCATTTCCTTCCTTTTGCAGCCCTCTAGGGCTTTCCAGGACTTAGTTACAGCCATTTTTGTGCCTAAAAGTTTGGGTCCCCATTGATTTCAATGGGGTTCGGTGTCCGTGCGATCGTTCGGGTTACGTCCGGACCCGGACCTGGACAATGTCCCGAAGTTCGGCCGGACCAGCAGAACCCGAACTTCCAGAGGTTCGCTCAACTCTACTCTTGATCAATTAAGCTTTGGAGGGTTGGTCGCTGGGAGGTCACCACTCATGACCATGTCCCAGGTACAGTTTGTGATAAATATTCATATCTCGGCATCTCTACTATTTACAGACTGCTAACATCCATATTATGGTCTAGTGGGAAATTAGCTTCAACACAAATATAAATATGACATGTTTCCAATGTCAAATTTATCTAGGAGGAAGAAGCGATACCAGTGGTTCCCTATATGATCTGACTTAGAGGTGTCTGGACTTTAAACGTTGCAAATTATCCAAGGAAACTAAATATGTCCATATTATGACTGTGCTATTATTATTTTGGAAGTTATAAAGCATGCTGAAGTTTCAGAACTATTACTGCTAATCTGTCTGCACTCTATATGGATTGAGCTATTTACGACAGGTATCTGTTAGTTCTCTGGATTGGGAGGGTGACAGCTTTATTAGGGTTTAAAGCCTTAAATTGTGAATTGGGTAATGGACAAGTCTGTGGGTCTGATCACTGAAGTGATAAGGACCTGGCCTCAGTCAACAGTTTGTGGATTGTATAACTGAAAGAAAAAGGTGAGGAGCGAGGTCACTGTGAGATGCCCTTTACATACCAACATGGCTGAGGTGAAACACTCACAAAATGTCTGCCACGCACACAGCTAGGCCTTAGCCCAGGGCAGGACCATTACAGTTAAAGATCACAATAGCGGCTAATAACACCATAAACAAGTGCAACTAGAACCTATGAAAAGGGAATACAATAGATGTACACATCTATAAATAAATCCTTGTAAAGTCATAAAAGTCATAAAATAAAAAGTCACCAAATAAATAAAAGATTGTGGGTGAATATCAGATAGGTGAAATAAATGTCTCTAAAATGATCATGTTACAAATATATTGAGAATATATATATACAGTATCTCACAAAAGTGAATACACCCCTCACATTTTTGTAAATATTTTATTTATTATTTTATTATCTTTTCATGTGACAACACTGAAAAAATGACACTTTGATAAAATGTAAAGTAGGGAGTGTACAGCTTGTATAATAGTGTAAATTTGCTGTCCCCTCAAAAATAACTCAACACACAGCCATTAAAGTGTTTGTCAATTACACTTCAGGTAAGCCTATATTCAGGCTTACCTGTAGGAATATCTCCTAAACTTGCACCGTTTAGGAGATATTCCCTGTATTTGCATGTGCCGATGTCATCGGCACATGCACAGTGAAGAAACGACCCGACTGGGCCATTTCTTCACGAAGTGTGCCGTAAATGACGGCTCCCGTGCGCATGCCTGGCAGTGACGTCAGCACGGCTCCTGCCAATCACAGCGCTGGAGTCCACAATGTGATTGGTCGGCGCCCGGGTTCCCGGAAGACGACGGACTCAGCATGTCGCCAGTCACAACGGTGCTCGGGGACCGCTGCTACAGCGTCGATCTAAGGTAAGCATTTCATAATGAGCTAGTATGTGATGCATACTAGCTCATTATGCCTTTGCTTTGCAAGTTTTTTTTAGTTTTTTTTGGGGGGGGGGCGACTTTACAACCACTTTAATGTCTAAACTGCTGGCAACAATAGTGAGTAAACCCCTAAGGGAGAATGTCCAAATTGGGTCCAAAAGTGTCAATATTTTGTGTGGACACCATTATTTTCCAGCACTGCCTTAACCTTCTTGGGCATAATGTTTTCCAGAGCTTCACAGTTTGCCACTGGAGTCCTCTTCCACTCCACCATGATGACATCACGGATCTGGTGGATGTTAGAGACCTTGCGCTCCTCCACCTTCAGTTTGAGGATGCCCCACAAATGCTCAATAGGGTTTAGGTCTAGAGGCATGTTTGGCCAGTCCATCACCTTTACCCTCAGCTTCTTTAGCAAGGCAGTGGTCGTCTTGGAGGTGTGTTTGGGGTCCTTATCATGTTGGAATACTGCCCTGCGGCCCAGCCACCGCAGGGAGTGGATCATGCTCTGCTTCAGTATGTCCCAGCCACCGCAGGGAGTGGATCATGCTCTGCTTCAGTATGTCCCAGTACATGTTGACATGCATGATTCCCTCAATAAACTGTAGCTCCCTAGTGCCGGCAGCACTCATGCACCCCAGACCATGACACTACCACCACCATGCTTGACTGTAGGCAGGACACACTTGTCTTTGTACTCCCCACCTGGTTGCTGCCACACACACTTGACACCATCTGCACCAAATAAGTTTATCTTGGTCTCATCAGACCACAGGACATGGTTCCAGTAAACCATGTCCTTAGTCTGCTTGTCTTCAGCAAACTGTTTGCAGGCTTTCTTGTGCATCATCTTTAGAAGAGCCTTCCTTCTGGGATGACAGCCATGTAGACCAATTTGATGCAGAGTGCGGCATATGGTCTGAGCACTGACAGGCTGACCCCCCACCCCTTCAACCTCTGCAGCAATACTGGCAGCACTCATATGTCTATTTCCCAAAGACAACCTCTGGATATGACGCTGAGCATGTGTACTCAACTTCTTTGGTCCACCATAGCGAGGCCTATTCTGAGTGGAACCTGTCCTGTTAAAGCGCTGTATGGTCTTGGCCACTGTGCTGCAGCTCAGTTTCAGAGTCTTGGCAATCTACTTACAGCCTAGGCCATCTTTATGTAGAGCAATAATTCTTTTTTTCAGATCATCAGTCACCAGTATGAGAAAGTGAGAGCGATAACACCAAATTTAACAGACCTGCTCCCTATTCACACCTGTGACCTTGTAACACTAACGAGTCACATGACACCGGGGAGATAAAATGGCTAATTGGGCCCAATTTGGACATTTTCACTTAGGAGTATACTCACTTTTGTTGTCAGCGGTTTAGACATTAATGGCTGTGTACTAAAAGATGCAGCGCAATAACCGTCAGGATGTAAGCTTCATATAATAAAATGCAGCAAGTGGATATATCACAAATAAAGTGCAGCATGCAAAATCCTAACTCAAGGATGGAAATACATAAAAAGCTCATAAAAAGTCCATAGATCAGAGGGTAAGAAGTCAGATCCCCTGAAGAAATACTCTGTGCTGATACTTGACATTAAGGTGCCATCAGTGCTCTGTCCCTCCACCAGTGATAAATATATTGAGTGTTAATCAAAATATTCACTATATACCAAGTGAGATTGCAATGAAAACACTAAAAAGCATGCATGCATTAAATATACACACTATGATCATGCACAAGATAGGCTTTCTTTAGAAAAATTGCAGCTCTCCCAATCCTGTCTATGTGGTTAACATTTGTGAAATGGCCTCAGCCTTGCACCACTTCACAAGCCATGTCCTCTGACATGCTTCACCTCAATCACCTGGGCATAGTCATAGGAGACCACTATGACTAAGCCCCCCAGTGGGTGGGGTGAGGCATGTCAGAGGGCGTGGCTTGTGGAGTGGTGCAAGGCTGAGGCCATCTCACACATATTAACCACATAGACAGGATTGGAAAAACTGCAATTTTTCTAAGTATGCTAAACGCTGGATGGTAATATTGTAAGCCAGCACCCATTCCTGAGTACTAGCAGGACTATACACATTTCCCTTCTTTGTTTGTAGCGACACTACAAGTATAAGCAGGTCAAATAAAGGCTTTGTGGTGCAATGTGCTGCAAATCAGGCATTCCAATCAAAAGGGATCATGATCTGTGGCCCTAACTATTTATACCCAAGGGTTTCCTCAGCCCCTTCCAACACAATGTGAAAAACTCTGCTCCTAAGAAGAGGCGAACCCAGCCGGCTATCCACCAAAGAGTGCCAACAGCTGCCGGGGCATGGCCTCTCCCCCAAGAACCTCCCCCCCCAAACAGAAACACAACAGAGACCAAACAACAAACAAACCACAAAATAAAACATAAAATAAAATAAACATAGACAATTACTGACAACACATACAACAACAATGAACAACATACATATCCAGAGAACATGAAAAAAAAATAAAGAACCCCCAAAACACTAGACAAACATATAAGAAAAACAAAACAACAAGAACAACAACCAAAAAACAAAAGACAAAAACAGGCAGAGACAAAACCAAAGGAAAAACACAAAAACATAGCAAAACAAAATTAAAAGACGGGAAGTGGGGCAGGGCCATTTGCTTGCCTAGCAGCTTCCAGAAAAAAACTCAGGCCCCCAACAAAGGTGGCCCTCCCAAAGTGCTTACTATAATGCCAATAACATAAAAAAAGAATTTTAAGAACATGTGGATATGATCTATTGCCAAACAATGTTAAAGACTGTGTCAATTTACTCCATTACACTGTTAAATTAAACAAAGAAATAAAAATAAAATATAATAACAGCAATTATAGATAAACATACCTCAAATTTGCATAATATCAATGTAATGTAATATAATGTAAAAAAGGTCTGCCTATGGGGGAATACATATTCCATATCTCAGTTGCATAAATATGGTTGTGAATTTGATGCCAAAACTCGCATATGGTCTTATCTACATAGTAGCATCTGCACTCGCAATTTCAGTTTACAAGTGTCTATGGAAGAATTTATCCCAATTGGGGATAATACAGTAATATTTTTACCTATGTTGATTTATTTGCAATAGAAACAATTGCCAAATTTGTAAGTCCCTTTGGGGAGTCCATTTTTCCTATTCTTTTGAACCCCTTGAAAGTGGCTGTGCACCGATTTGTTTTTCAGCGATGATGCTCTATGAAAGACAATATCCAGTGTTGATTTAACACATTTGGAAACAACAGGATCAGTGGTCAGAAGATACAAGTGTTTCTGATGTGCTGTTCTAATATCAGAGTGCTGTCTTGAATACTGAGTGATGAATTTAACACTATATTCTGTCTTTTTATTTATTTATTTATTTGGTTTTTTTTTTAAAAAAAGAAGGAAATCCCAAGTATGGTCTTTTGTATGATTGTAGGCCTTTTTTTAAACTAGTTCTTACTGTAGACCCTAGCCATCAGTCTTTTTCTCAAGTGTTTTGCTTCTAGTTCAAAAGTGGCATTGTCAGTACAATTACATTTTATCTACAGGTAATTGCCTGAATAAGAGACAAAGGGTGTGAACTGCTTGTGCCTAAAATAGTGTTACTGGCAGTTGGCCACTTCTTCCTGGTGACATGTCATAGTAAATTGCAGGTTAAACAAATTAGTATTCAAACATTTATAAACTCATCCAAAAGTTGCCTCTCATAAGTCCAGATGATGAAAATGTCATCAATGTACCTGTGCCATGATAGAACATGATACAGGTACATTGAGGGCTCATTGTCACAAAATATTGGCATAGTTTGGCATAGAATGGGACACAAGTGCCCATCACTATGTCCTGCACCTGGAGGTAGTGGGAGTTGCCAAAGCAGAATGCAACAAGAATTCAACAGAATAAACTCCAACAATTTGGAGAAAAATTATAGAACTCTTTTTTACCTTTGCTTTCTTGTGAGAAAAGGACATTGACCATTTGTAAAGCTAACTGGTGGGGGATGCTAAAGTAAAGGGCCTCCATGTCAATGGTGACCAACAATGCCTCCGGGAGAAACATACATACCCTCAAAAATCTGCAAAAATGTATGGTATCTCTAGTATGCAACTGCATTTCAGTAGCATATGGTCAAAAGACTGAGTCAACTAAACAACTCTCTGTAATATTTCCATTTTCAGATATACAGTTGTGCTCATAAGTTTACATACTCTGGCAGAATTTATGATTTATTGGCAATTTTTCAGAGAATATGAATGATAACACAAACATTTTTCTTTCACTCATTGTTAGTGTTTGGCTGAAGCCATTTGTCATCAATCAACTGTGTTTACTCTTTGTAAATCATAATGACAACAGAAACTACCCAAATGACCCTGATCAAAAGTTTACATACCCTGGTGATTTTGGCCTGATAACATGCACACAAATTGACACAAATGGGTTTCAATTGCTATTAAAGGTAACCATCCTCACCTGTGATCTCTTTGCTTGTAATTAATATTTGTGTATAAAAGGTCAATGAGTCATGGGGAAAGCAAAACAATTGTCAAAGGATCTGCGGGAAAAGGTAGTTGAACTGTAGTTGAACTGTATAAAACAGGAAAGGGGTATAAAAAGATAGACAAGGAATTGAGAATGCCAATCAGCAGTGTTCAAACTCTAATCAAGAAGTGGAAAATGAGGGGATCTGTTGAAACCAAACCACGGTCAGGTAGACCAACTGAAATTTCAGCCACAACTGCCAGGAGAATTGTTTGGGATGCAAAGAAAAACCCAAAAATAACTTCAGGACTCTCTGAAAACATGTGGTGGGGCTGTTTCAAGATGCACAATAAGGAGGTACTTGAAGAAAGATGGGCTGCATGGTCGAGTCGCCAGAAGAAAGCCATTACTATGCAAATGCCACAAAGTATCCCGCTTACAATACACCAAACAGCACAGAGACAAGCCTCAAACCTTCTGGCACAAAGTCATTTGGAGTGATGAGACCAAAATTTAGCTTTTTGGTCACAACCATAAACCCTACATTTGGAGAGGTCAACAAGGCCTGTGAAACATGGAGGTGGGATGTGTGAGCTACAAAGGCACAGGACATTTGGTCAAAAGTGATGGCAAGATGAATTCAGTATGTTATCAAAAAATACTGGAGGAGCATTTGCATTCATCAGCCAGGAAGCTGCGCATGGGACGTACTTGGACATTCCAACATGACAATGATCCAAAACACAAGGCCAAGTCGACCTGCCATTGGCTACAACAGAATAAAGTGAAGGTTCTGGAGGGGCCATCTCAGTCTCTTGGCCTCAATATCATTGAGCCACTCTGGGGAGATCTCAATCGTGCAGTTCATGCAAGACAGCCCAAGAATTTCCAGGAACTGGGGGCTTTTTGCTAGAGGAATGGAAAGCTTTACCATCTGAGAAGATAAAGAGCCTCAACCACAAATACCACAAAAGACTTCAAGCTGTCATTGATGTTAAAGGGGGCAATACACAGTATTAAGTAATGGGGTATGTAAACTTTTGATCAGGGTCATTTGGGTAGTTTCTGTTGTCATTATAATTTACACAGTTGATTGATAATAAATGGCTTCAGCTAAACACTAACCATGAGTGAAAGAAAAGTTGTTGTTTTATCATTCATATTCTCTGAAAAATGGCCAAGAAATCATAAATTCTGCCAGGGTATGTAAACTTATGAGCACAACTGTAATTGGTCTTACAGCTAAATTATTTAACTTTTTATATATTTTTGGTAAGGCATACTAACTCGCCAGGAAAAGACAGGAAATGGCAGCACTCCACAGATGTAGTCCAAAGCTTGAAATTTTATTGTAAATAGCCAGACAAACAGGAAAATGTAGACATGTTTCACTCGAATCACTCAAGCTCATTATCATTATCATATCATTATCGAATCACTCATTACAAAGAAACAGTGTGAGTGTCAGCTATTTGAGGTTGTATCCACTGAAAATCACTCCCCCAATCAGCCGATAAATAATTATGTGATAAAGACCACACACATGAACACTGAATACAGACTCATAAAACCATTCAAAAATTGTCTCTAAATGTTAAAACCAGATGACACCATACATATGAATTGAGGAGAACAAAAACAAAACAAAACAATATATATATATATATATATATATATATATATATATATATATAAAACCAAAAATGACAAAAACGACAAAAATGGATGTACAGCATGTGTGGTGCATCTGATTTGTTAATTGAAATTTGAACAATTTGGCAATTGCACAAATCCCATTGAAAAGCCCTTATTTTTTCATGGCTTTTCAATGGGATGTCTGCAACTGCCCAGCGATCTAAATGGATCGGCATGTGTGATTCTCTGTAGAGAATACATTGATTGTCAAAATTTCAATGAACAAATCAGATGCACCACACATGCTGTACATCCATTTTTGTCGTTTTTGTAATTTTTTTATTATATATTTTAGTTTTTGTTTTTGTTCTCCTTGATTCATATGTATGGTGTCATCTGGTTTTAACATTAGAGACGATTTTTGAATGATTTTATGAGCCTGTATTCAGTGTTCATGTGTGTGGTCTTTATCACATAGTTATTTATCAGCTGATTGGGGGAGTGCTCTTCAGTGGATGCACCCTCAAATAGCTGACACTTGCACTGTGTCTTTGTAATGAGTAAGCTCGAGTGATCAAGTGAAACAAGTCTACATTTTCCTGTTTGTCTGGCTATTTACAATAAAATTTCAAGCTTTGGTCTTCATCTGTGGAGTGCTGCCATTCATGTCTTTTCCTCATTGATTTACAGTGGCAAGCCGAGGTGAGCACCTACAGCTGTCCATCATTCCACTCGATCCATTGATTGTCTGAGCGGTGTGTTCTAACAGATTGGACTTTCAAATACTAACTCGCCACACAGGGTTTCTCAGTTTTAATAAATTATCAATTGTGTTTTGTTATGGAATTATTCAAATATATGAATCATCAATTAGTGCATAAAAACTTTATTTGGTTCACTGTAACTTTTTATACCAGTTTTTGTTCGACAATATTTTCTGACACATTTTCTTATAGTCCCGAATATCCATGAGGACACCATTCTCACCCATATCTGAGGGCTTGGTAAATAATTCCTCCATGTCCATCAACTTTTTTAGGGCCACACTTTATTGTGGGGGGAGGGGCGGGAAATGTTGTGCCTTACTTCCACAGGTCTTTATTTTTTCAATTTCAACTGTAACTTGCTTTAGAAATATTCCTATGATGGAACTAGCTTGTATCAATGGGAATTCATCAGATTTCTTCCTGAGACCTCTAATATTTTAGTCTCCTCTTCAACTGTGTATAACAACGTCTCAATGTCAACACAACCTATAAGATCAGGTGATCCACTTTCTTGTTATTTCCTCTTCCTTGTGGTATGATACATTGACTAGCATATTGCTGGAAAATACGTTTAAATCCTTTACTACTTCAAAAAATCAATTTTTTGATGTTGACAAAAATTTAAATCAGAGGAGGACCATCAATGAGCCCACTATATTAAACTGGACTTCAGAGCCCTTCAAATTTTAACTGAATTATCAGAAGAAAGTGGACCACCTGACCTTATAGATTATATCAACCTTTGTTTACTTTAACAGTGCAATAGAGTATTAACACAATTCTTTTGCAATGGAGTATATTGACAGGGTATAACAATATTTGTTTTTGTGTTTTTGGCAGTATACTAAGCTATTGGAAGGGCCGCCTTTGTTGGGGGTCTGAATTTTTGCTGGGAGCTTCAATGCAAGCTATTTGCCCTGCCCCTCACCCCGCCCCCCCCCCCCCCACCTGTTTGTTTCCTTGTTTTTGCTTTTCTTTGTTTTGTCTCTGTTTTTCTTGTTGTTTTGTTATATGTTTTGTCTAGCGTTGTGGGGGTGCCTTATTTTATTTTTTTTTGTCTGGATATGTACAGGATCTCACAAAAGTGAGTACGCCCCTCACATTTTTGTAAATATTTTATTATATCTTTTCATGTGACAACACTGAAGAAATAACACTTTGCTACAATGTAAAGTAGTGAGTGTACAGCTTGTATAACAGTGTAAATTTGCTGCCCCCTCAAATTAACTCAACACACGGCCATTAATGTCTAAACCGCTGGCAAAAAAGGGAGTACACCCCTAAGTGAAAATGTCCAAATTGGGCCCAAAGTGTCAATATTTTGTGTGACCACCATTATTTTGCAGCACTGCCTTAACCCTCTTGGGCATAGAGTTCACCAAAGCTTCACATGTTGCCACTGGAGTCCTCTTCCACTCCTCCTGACATCACAGAGCTGGTGGATGTTAGAGACCTTGTGCTCCTTCATCTTCCATTTGAGGATGCTCCACAAATGCTCACTGGGTTTTAGGTCTGGAGACATGCTTGACAAGTCTGTCACCTTTACCCTCTTTAGCAAGGCAGTGGCCGTCTAGGAGGTGTGTTTGAGGTTGTTATCATGTTGGAGTGCTGCCCTGTGGCACAGTCACCAAAGGGAGGGGATCATGCTCTGCTTCAGTATGTCACAGTACATGTTGGCATTCATGGTTCCATCAGTGACCTGTAGCTCCCCAGTGCCGGCAGCACTCATGCAGCCCCAGACCATGACACTCCCACCATCATACTTGACTGTAGGCAAGACACACTTGTCTTTGTACTCTTCACCTGGTTGCTGCCACACACACTTGACTCCATCTGAACCAAATAAGTTTATCTTGGTCTCATCAGACCACAGGACATGGTTCCAGTAATCCATGTCATTAGCCTGCTTGTCTTCAGCAAACTGTTTGTGGGCTTTCTTGTGCATCATCTTTAGAAGAGGCTTCCTTCTGGGGCGACAGCCATTCAGACCAATTTGATGCAGTGTGCGGCGTATGGTCTGAGCACTGACAGGCTGACCACCCACCCTTTCAACCTCTGCAGCAATGCTGCCAGCACTCGTACGTCTATTTCCCTCTGGATATGATGCTGAGCATGTGCACTCAACTTCTTTGGTCGACCATGGCGAGGTCTGTTCTGAGTGGAACCTGTCCTGTTAAACCTCTGTATGGTCTTGGCCACCATGCTGCAGCTCGGTTTCAGTGCCTTGTCTTCTTATAGCCTAGGCCATCTTTATGTAGAGCAACAATTCTTTTTTTTCAGATCCTAGGAGTTCTTTACTATGAGGTGCCATGTTGAATTTCCAGTGACCAGTATGAGAGTTTGAGAGTGATAAAACCAAATGTAACACACCTGCTCCCCATTCACACCTGAGACCTTGTAACACTAATGAGTCACATAACACCGGGGAGGGAAAATGGCTAATTGGGCCCAATTTGGACATTTTCACTTAGGGGTGTACTCACTTTTGTTGCCAGCGGTTTAGACATTAATGGCTGTGTGTTGAGTTATTTTGAGGGGACAGCAAATTTACACTGTGATACAAGCTGTACACTCACTACTTTACATTGTAGCAAAGTGTTATTTCTTCTGTGTTGTCACGTGGAAAGATATAATAAAATATTTTAAAAAATATGAGGGGTGTACTCACTTTTGTGAGATATTGTATGTTGTTCATTGTTGTTTGTGTTGTCAATAACTGTGTATGCTTATTTTATTCTGTGGTTTATGTCTGGTTGGATTTTTGTTTTGTTTTTTGTTTCGATTTGTCATTTGTCTTTGAGTGGGTTTTGGTAATTTTGTGTATACCTGTTCTTTTGTTGTTTGCCATACCCTTTCCACTTCCCACATTCTTTGTTGGGTAGGTGGCTGGGTTCTTTATGCATTGGTGCCATGTGTGTGTCTAGCGAGTGATGTCATGCATACATTCTGTGTGCTGTGATGACATATCATAATAGCAATAGACGCATTAACGGGGCGTCGCCTGTTCTCAGGGGTGGTGTTTTTCCCATGGTGTTGGGAGGGCTAGGGGAACCCTTGGGTATAAATAATTAATGCCACAGGTTATGATCCCTTTCTCTTGGAACGCCTGTTTTGCACCACATTGGACCACAAAGCCCATCTTTTGCATGATCATGGTGTGTATTTAATGCATGTAGATTTTTTTGGTGTTAATTCCTTTTTATTTCAACCTCACTTGCTGTATAGTGAACATTTTGAATAACACTTGAGTGTATTGTAGCTTACACTTTCAATTCATTTTCTATTAGTATGATTTCAACGGGTGTTGATCACCTCCCCTTTCATAACGCCACATATCCCCCCTCTGCTCAAGCCCCTGCGGCTGAGCAACTGTCCCAACCAGACAATTCATACGGGAAAGGGTATCTGCATTATTTTGGAGTTCCCCAGCTCTATGTTCCACTGTGAACCTAAATACTTGAAGAGCAAGGAACCACCTTGTTACCTGTTTTTTTTTGTTAACTGTTTTTCTCCTTGTTATCACACATGCATTTAAGAGGGACATGATCAGTGACTATTGTGAATGGTCTCTCCAACAGGTAATATTTCAGGGCATCTAAGGCCCATTTGATAGCTAAACATTCCTTCTCAACAATGGCATAGTTTTTCTCATGTCTGTTGAGCTTTCTGCTAAGGTAAACCACTGGGTGCTCCTCCCTGTCTCTGACTTGGGACAGTACAGCACCCAGTCCCACATCAGAGGCTTCTGTCTGCACCACAAACTCCTTTGTGAAAACTGGGGTCACAAGCACAGGTTGTGCACAAAGGGCTTGCTTCAACATTTGAAATGCCATCTCTGCCTCAGGATTCCACTTGATCATGACCGACCCTCTACCCTTCATCAGATCCGTCAGTGGGGCTGCAATGGTGGCAAAATTGGGTATAAAACGCTGATAGTACCCTGTGATCCCGAGAAATGCAAAAACATGCTTTTTATTTGTAGGTTGGGGTCACTTTTGGACTGCCTCTATCTTATTGATCTGAGGCTTGATCAGCCCCCAACCAATAATGTAGCCAAGATATTTGGCCTCCTACAAGCCTATGGCACAGTTTTTGGGATTGGCAGTGAGTCTTGTCTTCCTAAGGGAATCTACTACTGCTTGCACCTGGGTCAAATGGGATTCCCAATCTGGGCTATGGATGACTGCATCGTCCAAAATGGCAGCTGTGTATTGGCAATGTGGTCTTAAAGTCTTATCCATCATTCTCTGGAATGAGGCAGGAGCACCATGCAAGCCAAAAGGCACCCGCTTACACTGGAAGGACCCCTCGGGGTAGGAAATGCAGCTTTCGCTTTTGCAGACTCCGTTAGTGGTATCTGTCAATAACCTTTAGTCATATCTAAAGTAGTTATATACCAGGCACCTCCCAATCTGTCAACAAGCTCATCAACCGGGTAAGTGAGAGAAAAAGTCTCTATTCTTACTCACAAATTCTTTAACGTCCTTCTGTTGGGCCACTGACAGGGTTTCAGTTATGGGTACTTCAGGTGTCACGTGGGCTATGTCCTTTTGGCATTGCCAGTAAGGTCTCTCTGTCCTTCCAAGGTTTCAGGAGATTAACATGATATATTTGCTCAGGTTTCCTTTTCACTGGCTGGTAAACTTTGTAGTTTACCTCCCCTACTCTTTCCATAATTTCAAAAGGACCTTGTCACTTTGCTAGGAATTTACTCTCAATGGTGGGGACTAGTACCAGCACTCTATCACCAGGGTTGAAGATCCGGGTCTTGGCACCCCGATTATAAACCCTTCTCTGGGCTTCCTGGGCTTGCTCCATATGTTCCCGTACAAGCGGTATGACAGCAGTGATTCTATCTTGCATCAGTGAGATATGCTTGATGGCACTTCTGTAAGGTGGGGCCGCTCCTTCCCTTCTTTCTTTTGCAACATCTAGCAATCCCCTGGGATGTCTCCCATACAGTAGTTCAAAAGGGGAGTAACCTGTAGATGCCTGAGGTACCTGCCATATGGCAAACATGAGGCATGGCAGCAAAAAATCTCAATTTCTCCCATCTTTGTCCACCACCTTTTTTAACATGCTTTTGAGCGTTTTGTTAAATCTCTCGACAAGACCATCAGTTTGCGAGTGGTAGACAGAGGTACGGAGATGGGATATTTTGAACAACTTACACAATTCTTTAGTGACTCGGGACATAAATGGGGTGCCTTGATCTGTCAATACTTCTTTTTGAATACCCACATGACTAAATACCTGGTCAAGCTCTTTGGCAATAGTTTTAGCTGCGGTATTACGCAAGGAAATGGCCTCAGAGTATCGCGTGGCATAGTCCAGTTTTACCAGTATGTGCTGATGGCCCTGGGCAAACTTTACTACTGGTCCCACCAGATCCATGCCAATTCTTTCAAAAGGCACTTCAATGAGTGGTAATGGTACCAGTGGACTGCGAAAATGGGGAAATGGTGCAGAATACTGACACTCTGGGCACGACTCACAATATTCTTTGACATCTGCATATAACCCGGGCCAAAAGAATCTCTGGGTTATTCTCTCCTTGGTCTTCTCTCTAGCCAGATGCCCCCCCCCCCCATTATATGACCATGGGCTAAATCTAATACCATCCAGCGATAGGGTTTGGGAACCACTAGCTGCTCTACCTCCTCCTCCCCTTGCTTTACCACCTGATACAGCAAGTTATTTTTAAGAGCCATGTAGGGAAAAGACACCCCTATATTAGGTTCAACAGGTTCCCCATCTATCATTTTAATGATTTCTCTTGCTCTATTGAGTGTTGCGTCTTTTAGTTGTTCCGTACAAAAATCATCTTTTCTGACCTCTAAGTCAGGTATCACATTCTGTCCACTCTCACTATTAGAGTCAGAGATAATTTCTTGTTCATTAACCTCCAGCTGGGGGAGCTCTGTCCTCCCAACTCCTTTTGTTTTCCCATAAACTCCAAAAGTGGGGAAAATCTCTCCCCACTAGGGCTTTGTGAAGCAGTGAGGGTACCACCCCCACTGAATGTGTCACTGTGCCCCAAGGGGTATCGATCTCAGCTAAAGCAGTCTGGTAGTCACCTGTGTCACCATGTATGCAAATAAAACCAATACTAGGGTGTAACTTTGCAGGATTTACACAATCACCTTTGACTAATGTCACCACACTACCAGAATCTAGCAGAGCCGTGACTGTCTTTCCATCAACTGAGATTACACACATTTGTTTTTCTATGCATTCCTGACATGTTGCAGTACATGCCACCTGTGCAAAAAGAGACATGCGTTTTTTTTAAGTAAGCATTATCACATTGCATTGGTTCATTATTTAGGGAACAGTTAGCAGCAATATGACCAAACACATGGCAGCGATAACATTTTATGTGCCCTGTACCCAGTCCTCTAAACGGCCTCAGAAACCTTCCTAACCCATTTGGCCAGTCTCCAGGTTCTGAGCCCATAGTCTCATTATCTATGGCAACAGTAATTTTTCCTCGCATCCTTGACCCCTGGAACAGTCTTACCGGATCCTCCGGTGGATTTTTCACTCCTAGAGACATTGGAGTGGGGCGTGTATGGGTTCAACAAGTCCTCGGCCGAAGTATATGTCTCCACCAGGTCCACCAGCTGGTTTGTGGTCTTAGGATCCCCATGGCTGACCCACTTCCTCAAAGTGGCAGGGAGCGCACGTAAATAATGGTCCATGACCACAATCTTAGGGCCTGGCAAAGTCTCTGGCTGCAGCCACTTCTTGGTGAGGTGTATTAAGTTAAACATTTGGGAGCGGGGTGGCTTGTCAGTACTGTATGACCACCGATGCACCCATTGAGCCCAGACTGCAATGGTGACGTCCATGCGTGCAAGCATCTCAGCTTTCAGTGTCTCATAATCCTGGGCAGCATCTGGTTCCAGGTTATAATAGGCCTTTTGGTTCTTCTGTCAGAAAGGCTCTAGCAGTCCTGCCCATTGCTCTTTTTGCCATTCTCAACAACTCTTTCAAAAAGTTGCTAGGTAAGCTTCCACATCATCTGCAGGCGTTATCTTCTGCAGGTAGCAGTGGGTTGCAGTGGCCTGCAGCAGGGCTTTTAACACATCCTCCATCCATTTCAACCTGTCTAGGAAGATGCCTGCTGAAAATCCACCATATGTGGGAGGTTAGCTCAGTGGGGGTCACCTTCCTTGGGAAAAAGGTAGTCCAAACAGCAGGTTTTCTTAAAATTTGATTTGTAACCAGGTTTATTTAAAAGGTTGCAGGTAAATCAAATAAACAAAACTGAAAATAAATCCTTGCCATCCAGACACTAACAAAACATTTCCAGTTTCCTAACTCAGAGGGGAAGGACTTCTGCTAGTCACCCACAAAAGAATGATAATGCAAACCTTTTGTTTCAGTCACAAAGCAAAGTTTAGTTCATCAGCTCTCTAAGGTTTGATGGCTCCTGAGTCCCAGGCCAGAACACGAATCTAATCCAGACCTCCTTCCTTTATACCACCTGTTGATGGACACAAGTGGACTGCAAAATCTGGTCCGTAATCCACCCTGCCAAGGTGGCTGGTAAAACCCGGACCGGATTCCACCTTAGTTTCCTTCAAGTGAATGCGTGCAAGGTGAAACATAACATCCATTGATCACCACTTCACCTTTCATAATTCCACAATAGATATACTGTGTAATTTTATAAACATTTGTATCATAATCATTTGAGAAGTTTATTTCATAGTCACCCACACTCCTTTATTTATTTGGTGACTTTTTTCTTTTCTGACTTTACAAGGATTTATTCATAGTTAGTTATCCATATATGTACATATATTGTATCCCCTATTCATAGGTTTCAGTTGCACTTGTTCCTGGTGTTATTAGTAGAGTTGAGCGAACACCTGGACGTTCGGGTTCTGCGGGTCCGAGTGAACTTTGGGGAAAAGTCCGGGTTCGGCACCGAACGTTGCCCGAACGTTATCCCGGACCCGAACCCCATTGAAGTCAATGGGGACCCGAGCTTTTAGGCACAAAAATGGCTGTAACAAAGTCCTGGCAAGTGCTAGAGGGCTGCAAAAGGAAGTAAAATGGGGGTAAGAGTAGGGCAAGTGCCCTACAAAAAAATGGGGATAGGGAAAGTAAATTAAAATCAAATAAAATCAAATAAAAAAAAAATGGGAAGGGGGGTGGATGTGGAGTAGGAGCCTAGAGGTTGACTAGGCCGTGACCGTGGCAGTGTAGGTGGAAGTGGCGGTGGTCGAGGAGGAGGAGGAGGTAGCCAACACAGTTTTTTTTGTTTTTATATAATTGGGGTAGCCCCCAAAATATTGAGGCCTATTCAAAAAACAAGTATACGAATGGCTGTGTGAGTCCGGTCTAAATGTTTATTCTGCACAAGTACAGACAAGTCTTGTGGGATCCATGCCTGGTTCATTTTAATAAACGTTAGCTTGTCCACGTTGGCTGTGGACAGGCGGCTGCGCTTGTCTGTGATAACGCCCCCTGCCGTGCTAAACACACGTTCAGACAATACACTGGCTGCAGGGCAGGCCAGCACCTCCAAGGCATAAAGTGCAAGCTCAGGCCATGTGGCCAATTTGGAAACCCAGAAGTTGAATGGGGCAGACCCATCAGTTAGTACGTGTAGGTGTGTGCACACATACTCTTGCACCATGTTACTGAAATGCTGCCTCCTGCTAAGACGTTGTCTATCGGCTGGTGGTGCTGTTTGTTGTGGCGGGCTGCTGACAAAGCTTTGCCACATTTCGGCCATGCTAACCCTGCCTTCTGAGGTGCTGGCAGTGGCACAGCTGTGTTGGTGGCCTCTTCCTCCTCCTCCTCTGCCTTCACCTTGTGCTTCCACTGAGCCCCCGGTGTCATTTGGGAATGCCCTCAGCAGACCCTCTAAAAGTGTGTGCTTGTTGTCGTGCATCTTCCTCTCACGCTCCAGTGAGGGAATTAAGGATGGCACGTTGTCCTTGTAACGGAAATCCAACAGGGTGGCCACCCAGTGATCAGAAGAAGTTACAATGTGGGCAACTCGGCTGTTGTTGCGCAGGCACTGCAGCATGTAGTCGGCCATGTGTGCCAGGCTGCCCACAGGCAAAGACAAGCTGTCCTCTATGGGAGGTATATCATCTGTGTCCTCTGTATCCCCCCAGCCACGCTCCAGTGATGCCCACGAGCTGCGTTGGGTGCCACCCTGCTGCGATACCTCCTCCTCCTCCTCATCTTCCTCGTCCTCCTCGTCCTCCAGAACTGTGCCCTGGCTTGAATATTTTTGACATGGCCTATGCTGGTGCAGGAACCCACCCTCCAAGCCACTTGCGAATGACTGGCCTGATAACCGTGGATATGGCCCCTCTTCCACCTCCTCATCCTCCTGTGCCACATCCTCTTCCATCATGGCCCGAAGTGTTTTTTCAAGGAGACATAGAAGTGGGATAGTAATGCTGAGAACAGCATCATCGGCACTGGCCATGTTGGTGGAGTACTCAAAACACCACAATACGCTACACAGGTCTCGCATGGAGGCCCACTCGTTGGTGGTGAAGTGTTGCTATTCCGCAGAGTGACTGACCCGTGCGTGCTGCAGCTGAAACTCCACTATTGCCTGCTGCTGCTCGCACAGTCTCTCCAGCATGTGCAAGGTGGAGTTCCACCTTGTGGGCATGTCGCATATGAGGCGGTGAGCGGGAAGGCCGAAGTTCCGCTGCAGCGCAGACAGGCGAGCAGCAGCAGGGTGAGAACGCCGAAAGTGTTTTTTTAGAAAATTCTGTACCGCCAAATTCAGCACATGCACCAGGATGTGCGTCAAACCGGCTCAGCCCAAAGCCGCTACGAGATTTCGGCCATTGTCGCACACCACCAGGCTGGGCTTGAGACTCAGTGGCAACAACCACTCATTGGTCTGTTGTTCAATGCCCATCCACAGCTCCTGCGCGACTCAGAGTTCGGGTCGGACCACCACACGCTGTTACCGGCTTTAGAGCATCGCCGAAACCCGACTCGGCCAAACTGCGTGTAGGACCACGTACACGACTTAAACCGCCATGTCTTAAAAGATTTTTTTGTGAAAGCCGCAAGAGTGGGACGACGACGAGCGGACAGACGCGACGTCGCCTTGAAGCCGGAAGGGCGAGTGGCGGAGTATACGCTGTACGGGTGTTCCACCTTGAGGTGGAACGTGTACGACCTCTCTGACACGCTCGTCGTCGTCCGTTATCACCTCAAAGTCGACGTCGTGCGTGCCCAGTCAGTGAGACGCCTTATCGTTGTGAAGTGGTGGTT
>BLSH010173708.1:494069-509067 GCA_018402905.1 Glandirana rugosa | reverse complement strand
AAAAATACCATGTTGGCTACCTCCTCCTACTCCTCTCCCACCGCCACTTCCACCTACACTACCACGGTCACGGCCTAGTCAACCTCTAGGCTCCTACTCCACATCCACCCCCCTTCCCATTTTTTTACTTGATTTTAATTTATTTTCCCTATCCCCATTTATTTGTAGGGCACTTGCCCTAGTTTGAAGATGATTTTGGAACAGTTATATGGTTTCTACCGTTAATTAATACTTTTCAGACACAGTTTGAAGATGATCCACATTCACCTCCATTTTTGCTTTTTTTTGTTTTTATTTTTTTAAAAATATTTAAAGTTATTTCCCTGTCCCCATTTTTTTTGTAGGGCACTTGCCCTACCCTTACCCCCATTTTACTTCCTTTTGCAGCCCTCTGGGGCTTTCCAGGACTTTGCTACAGCCATTTTTGTGCCTAAAAGTTCGGGTCCCCATTGATTTCAATGGGGTTCGTTGTCCGTGCGATCGTTCGGGTTCCGTCCCGACCCGGACCCGGACTTTGTCCCGAAGTTCGGACGGACCAGCAGAACCCGAATGTCCAGGTGTTCAATCAACTCTACTAGTTACTAATAGCGGTTTCGATCTGTTTCTGATATGTTGGGTGACTTAGTATGGAGGTGTTAAGTCTCCATGGGGCGGGCATAGTGCCTGAATTAGTTAGGGTAAGTTCCAAATAAATGGGAGCATGGCCAGACCAGGTCCTGGATTCAATGGTTACGGATTTAACCCGTTGAAGAGTGATTTTATCTGTCAGAAACAGATCGATCCTAGAATATACTTTATGGACAGAGGAGGAAAAAGAGTAATCACATTCTGTGCTATGAAGACATCTCCAAACATCAAAAAGTTCCTCCCGAAAGGCAATTGTGTGTAGCAAAGAGCTTGGTCTGTGGGAAGGGTTAGGGGAATCTATGGATGACTCCATAACCTCATTAAAGTCACCACATATGATGATGGGATGGGACCTGAGGGACTGTAATTTTTTGGAGAGCAGATTATTTAAAAAATCTTTTTTGTAGGGTATTAGGGCCATACAGGTTCAATAAGGTGGTGCGGTGGTTATTAATAGTAATGTCAGTAATAATGTAGCGACCGTGTATGTCTGTGTCTAAGGAGTGAAGCTGGAAAGCCAGGGTGTCTCTGAACGCTATCATCATGCCCTTGGTCTTATTGTGTGCGTGGCCAAAGAATACATGTGGAAATTTGGGGTGGCGGTAAGTGGGGGCTTTGTCAGAGGCAAAATGCGTCTCTTGGACACATAGGATGTCTGATTTGGAAGCGAGAGCCTCTTTCCACAGCATGGCTCGCTTATAGAGGGAGTTTAGTCCCTTGGCGTTAATTGAGATAATTTTAGCTGTCATGTTGCAGTTGAAAGGGGGTCGCTTCTTGAACGCGTGGAGATGTCCCCATGATAACATATAATTGGTCGGTATAATGTACAGTTATACATACGGCACAATAGTTATCAAAGAAGAGAAATTGATTGTTTCTAAACTGGCACACTGGTGCAAAGGGGGTAGTGTCGCTAGGAAAAGGTTGGGAGAAAGAGGGGGTAGGAAGAGGGGTCAGCTCAGTGTGTTTGACACACATTAAGTGGAGGAGGAGAGTAAGTCTTGAAAAAACATGGAATTTCATGTGCAACATTGAGAGGAGGCCTGGCACAGGGTTTTTTTTTTAAAGAGGCCCTGCAAGGATGCATTGGCTATGATGCAAGTTATATCTCTCTCTCTTTGCATTTTTCCAGGGTTTGGCAAAATGTGAAGGCATCGGTTTATTTGTGGCCGGGTTGTGCGGTGGGGGGATAGTCCCCAGTTTTGCAGTTGTTTGAAACCGCATTTCAAGTGATAAATCGTGGCAGATTCGCTTTGGTAAATAACAAGTAACTTGAACGGGTATCCCCATTTATAGGGGATGTTATGCTGCCTGAGGGTGGATGTTATAGGGGAAAAGTCCCTTCTGCGTTGGGCTGTAGCTGCAGATATGTCAGAAAACAGCATGAGGCCTGAGTAAGGCTCAGGTAGTGTAGAGATGTTTTTAGCTGCCATCAGGACTCGCTCTTTGGTCTGGTAAAAATGCAGACGGGTTAGTATGTCTCTAGGCTTGTCAGTGGGGATGTGAACGGGCTTGTTTATGCAATGAGCTCTGTCTATCGCAAGCTCTAGTTGGGATAAGGCTGGCACAAGGGAGGCGAACAGCTTCTGAAGGTAAGGGGTCAGATGATTTGTAGGATGCCCCTAATTTTCAGGTTGCACCTTCTTGAGCGATCCTCCAATTTGGTATGTATGCGCTCAAGCTCTTCAGATTGGGCCCGGTGTGTGTCCACCAGCTCATTATAAGCGGTGGCATAAGTGTTAAGCTGTTTCTCTACGGTGTTGGTGCGGTCCCCTAAATCGTCTATCTGACTCTGCATGCGAGACATAGATTTATGTAGATCCTTTTTGGGATCTTTTTGGAGCGTAAGCAGCATGCATTTCAATGTGTTCTTAGACACTGGGTTGTCTGTGGTAGGGAGGCTAGCTAGTGATGGGTCCTACTCGTCCTCTGAGCTTTCTCCATCAGAGATGTTATTGTGGTGAAAGGCAAGGTGCTTTTTGCTTACCGGCGCTTGGTGTGTTGGTGAGACGAAGGGAGAATGTGCTGCCCTCTTAGAGGAGTCCCTGGTGGCTGTGTCTCTCTGGGGAGCTGTGCAGTCCATTCCGTCAGCGTCCTGCTGAGGAGAGGTGCTCCGTGAGGCCCACACTGCTCTGTGCCGGCACCATCTTGGCTGTGGGGAGTCGCATGGCTTGTGAAGAAATCTGTGAGCTTCCTCGGCTCTAGGATTCCGTTTTTCTTACGGGACATCTTTCCTTGCGATGCTAGAGGTGCCCTGGAGAGTTGGGGTCATGATTCTAGCGGGCTGTGCACTCTGTATGTGGCTGTATTTCCCCCTGTGCGGCGGAGAGTTGGACTCAGGCTGCCATCTCCGTGGGCAGCCAAGCTCCGCCCCCCAATAAACCAGCTTTGTACGCATTAATGCACTATGAGTGCCTTCCATATCTTTTATAACCACATGATGTGACTAACGAGATTAAAGTGGATATAAACGCGATTCATGAAACTTTAGTTGGGCACATATATCTGCAGTGTTTTCTTATCTCTTTTCAAAGCACCGAGTCTCGTGTCTTTCTCCTGCTCCGTTCTTCTGTTATCCTCCTGATAGCTTCTGACAAGTTCTCCATCAACTGAGATAAAACCAGGCTGAAATTTGTGTCGGGGAGGTTGCTATAAATAGATTAGTAAAAAGCTAAACTATTTACAAAACAGCTCTGAGAGTCTCTGCCAATGTGGATTGGGGGTGTGTGCCTTTCCTCCAATCAGCTGTCTTGGATGTGTACACAGACTTCAGTGCTAAGCAGGAAGAGAAAATCTCTAACACAATATGAACTCTCTATAGAATATATAAAGCTAAAGACAGCAGATATACATGTAAAACTTATGTAAGGAGATTTGTTTAATCTCTATGTATCATCTGAGGCTGTTCACTTCACTGGGTATATGTGAGGGTTTACATCCACTTTAACCACTTCAGCCCCTGAAGGATTTGCCCCCTTCCAGACCAGGCCATTTTTTGCGATACCAGACTGCATAGTTTTAACTGAAAATTGTGCAGTTGTGCAAAGCTGTATCCAAACAAAATTTACATACTTTTTTCCCCCACAAATAGAGCTTTCTTTTGGTGGTATTTGATCACCTCTGGTTTTTATTTTTTGCGCTATAAGCAAAAAAAGTGACAATTTTGAAAAAAAATGTTTTTTTAACTTTTTGCTATAATACATATCCAAAAAATATATAAAATAACAATGGGGAAGGTGCAGATTGGCTGGGAGTGAAGATGGCCGACAAGTTAAAGGGGCTTTTAAATTAGGGGACAGGGGGTCCAGATGTTGAGATAGCCAGCGTGGAACAAATTTCCGAGGGTAGTATTGGGGGCATTAGTGTTGAACAAAGCATCTAAACCTGAGGTTAGTATAGTAACAAGTCTTGTTTGTGACCTCAGAATACCCACGAAGGAGGTGGCATACATTCGGACAAAACTACGCGGCTTGCTCACTAATGCCAGGAGTCTGGCGAACAAGATGCGAGAACTGAAGATGCTATTGTTTGAGGAGGATTGAGATTTTGTGGGAATTTCAGAGACTTGGTTCAACAGCTCTCATGATTGGCTGGCAATCATTCAAGGGTATTCCCTATATCGCAGAGATAGGGAGAGTAAAAAAGGGGGAGGGGTATGCCTGTATATCAAAAAGGATGTACATGAATACATGTGAATGTGAGGGGTGACATTGCTAATGGATCAAGGGAGAAGGTGGAATCCTTATGGATAGAGCTACAAAGGGAGGAATCCAGGGGGAAAGTAATACTGGGAGTATGCTATAGGCCCCCTAACCTGGGAGAGGGGGAGGCGGATCTCCTATCTCAGTTTGGAATTGCGGCAAGGATGGGAAGTGTAATTATAATGGGGTATTTTAATTATTCAGACATAGACTGGGCGTAAGAAACTGCACATTCAACAGATGTGGAAATAAGAGGCAATTTAGGAAACAGCGATCATAGGTTAATTAGTTTCAGTATAAATCACACAAATAGAAAACATAAAGGGAATACTAAGACACTAAATTTCAAAAGAGCCAACTTCCATAAACTACGCTCCTTTCTAGACAATATTAAATGGGATAAAATACTGGGAACAATGAACACGGAGAAAAAATGGTTTTGCTTTAAGAGCATATTAAATAAGGGTATTAGCCACTGCATCCCAATAGGGAATAAATTTAAAAGAGCTAATAAAAGTCCTGGGTGGCTTAACTCCAACGTAAAAATTCTTATAAAAGCAAAGGAGAGGGCCTTCAAAACATACAAGGCTGAGGGGTCACCATCAGCACTCCAACTTTACAAAGAACGCAATAAGAAAAGCATGGGTGCAATTGGGACGGCTAAGATAGAACACAAAAGACACATAGCAGAGGATAGAAAGAAAAATCCCAAGAAATTCTTTAAATATATAAATAGTAAGAGATGGGGGTCTGATCATATTGGCCCCATAAAGAATGATGAAGGGAATCTGGTTACAAAGGATGGAGAGATGGCAAAGGTTTTGAATTTATTCTTCTCCTCAGTCTTCACGAGGGAAACGGGGGGGCTTCAGTAACCCAAGCTGTAATGTTTATCCTCACGGCATGGCACAGGAGACACCTTTATGGCTAACAGAGGATAGAATTAGGAATAGATTTGAAAAACTTAACATTAATAAGTCACTCAAGTAATTGTCAGACCATTGTTCCTAATTTTTACTATGCAAACAAATGTATTGATCAGTTTAGGCCGATATGTATTCTTCTACATATTTTTGGTAAAAAAAAAATCACAATAGGCATATATTGATTGGTTTGTGCAAAACGTATTGTGTTTACAAACTATGGGGTAGATTTAGGAACTTTTATATTTTAAATAGTTTTTACTGTTAATGGCGGTGATCTGCGATTTTTAGTAGGACTGTGACATTGCAGCAGACAAATCTGACCCCAAGTTACACTTTTTGGGGACCAGTGACATTATTACATTGATCAATGCTATAAAAATGCACTGATCAATGTATAAATGACACTGGAATGGAAGGATTTAACACTAGGGGGAGATCCAGGGGTGTGTTCCCTTGGCGTGTTCTAACTGTCGGGGGGGATGGCCTGGCAGGGACATGACAGAGATTGCTGTTCCTGATGAATGGGAACAGAAGATCTCTGCCATGTCATCTGGCAGAACAGGGATCCGCCTTGTTTACATAGGCAGATACCTGATCTGCCTCTGTACAAGGAGAATGCAGACATCGAGTCCGCCGGACCCGCGGGCACACTCCCACAGCGAGCAACCCACAATATCTCATGCACGGACCGCCTTACAGCTACGAAGAGCCGACCTACCACCATATAACGACAGCGGCTGGTCGACAAGTGGTTAAGGAGCACCATAAGCCTGGATACATTCCCTGGAGCTGGCTGACCACTTGTCTTCAGAGCCGCTTCCACTCACATGCATATGATCTCTTGGTGGGATCATTTGATTCAGTAAGCGGCCAATTTTCACATAAAGCGTTGACACACTTTCCATTGTGGATTATTTCAGTTGCACTACAAATAGTTTGATGTATTTTCATGTAGGAAAGTTGGAGCATCGTCGATTCACTAAACACATCGAATTTTGGAGCACTGGACTATTTATGAACTTTTTGCACCAGTTATTATTTGTCATTTTTTCCTGAACAGATCGTGTCTACTTATCCAAAATTCTTTTTGTAATTCACTTGATACACCGTTCTAGGCAACAAGAGTTTCACTTATCTAGTTACACTTTGCCATTTGAGCATTCACTATTGTTTGATTTTGCTTATTGCACATTGTTTATTGCATCTGTTACCTAATCATTTTTAGGATAATAATTCAGTCAAAAACAGCGCATCTTATTTATTTTACCATGTCTTTTTCTCCTCGCTATTCAAGGAGTGTTTGATTGCAGCCGTTTTTGATTTCACACATTTGCAGCTGAGCGCACCCTTTTGTATTGTTTGTTTGTCAGGTTGCCTTAACTGACATCATATGCAGATTGAAGTGTATCGCTGTGACCTGCAGATGAATGAAACAGAGTAGATACAAATGTAACAGTGTTACTTTGTATCTCTCTATCTTTCATTTTAGGGCCCTTTCACACGAGTGAACCAATCAGGACCACCTGTCAGTTTTTCAATCCGACTCAATTGGACCCTCCATTGTCCTCTATAGAGAGGAGGGTGTAAAGGAACAAATGCCAACATCCAATCCATTCATAAATACAAGTGGATCGGATTTGATGACAGTAAGGTGTAAATGGAAAGGTGGTCTGTTTACATCTGACCACCCATAGAGGAGAGTGGGATGTGCATGTGTCCACTTTACATAAGCGGACACGGGCCAGCCAACAGATTCCCCACTGAGCAGGTGGACTCCTGAGGAAGTCCGCTCCATGTGAAAAGGGCCTAGCAGCGTTTATACAGTAACTAATGTGTCAGACAGCTGAGTTCTGGCTTCAATATATATTTGTTGAATTTAACAAAGAAAGAACAACAGATGCAAAATATATTTAAATTATACATTTTATATCAATACAGAAAATGTGTATATTAAATAAAAGATTCCATTTCATTGTATGATAACACAAATGATAGAATTAAAGCGTTGTCAAACCCAAAAGCAAACATTTATTATATCGCAGCCTACCAATTTTTAGATGTTATGGCTGCATTCATTTTTTTAGGCTTTCTTTCTTCTGTTTTCATCTGCTGATCTGGATAGTAAGTGTGTTGTTTTTCAAAAGAACAAGCTCTCCTGCAAATGTACCAGTAACAGAGATGAGAGCAGCGTTGCCAACTCCCGAAGTGAAATTTACTGACAGGTTGCCAAAAATTTACTGACAACATCGCTTTTTTTTCCTGACACTTAAAACATGAGCCAAAATGACCACTTTCAGTGCAAATAGCAATATTTAAACTTCAAACATGTATCTAGTGCAATTAACAATGTGCCTAAGTTGTAACAAAAGGCAAAAAACATATTTCTCCTTTCGTATGAATGTCCAGAATTGTGTACTCTAATACAGAAGGTGTGTTACTGGCCAGATCACCAGGTAAAAACAGACGGGATCCCCCTCCCCCAAAAAAAAAGCTAAATGCAGCCACCACATTTAATGGTTGGTAAGCTGCAACATATTACATTTCGGTTTTGGGTTTAATACCACATTAAATCACCCTATGTAGTGCATATATGTAATAATAATAATAAAAACAGACATCCTGTATTGTACGAGTGGCCTTGTTTATCATTTATTATCGCCATAATAAAGAACTCATTTGCCTATTGTTTGTGTGGGCCAAAGCTTCAGATCTGAAGGAGTATGAACTATAATGTATATTTTACAAAATAAAAGTAAAAGAGAGAATTAGTAGGATATAAGTAAGGAAGAAAAATAGAGAGCAGAGATATGAAATAAAGATAGGAGAACGCAGTATAAATCCCCCAATATATATATATATATTGGGGGATTTATACTGCGTTCTCCTATCTTTATTTCATTTCTCTGCTCTCTATTTTTCTCTCTAAGATATGACTGTTAATTTTGAATATGTGTTTTATATCATCATAGAATTATCCCTTCTGGGGGGCAGATGGACTCACACTTGGACAGGTCGGATGCACACCTTTTGAGTCATTAAGGCTGTTCTACCTTACCACAGGTATATCATCGTATGGATTTGGATTATCGTTTTTATGTGTAATCCTTGTTGGATCAACCAATTCCATTTATACAAGCAAATGGACTGGCCTTGTTTTGGGGCTTCTCCAACAGCTGTTGTTCTCCTGGTGTGTTGCCCCTAAGCACTGGGTGGGCCTGGATCTGACCTTTGAAACTAAACATTGGGTGCCTCCGATATATATCTTGTATGAGCTCCTGAAGAAGCCAATGGTTGGCGAAATACGTAGAGATCAGAGACCAAGACCCACATTTCCTACACACCAGCCAGTTGTCTATATGCTTACTTTGGTTACTTTATATTTGTGTCTATGATGTATACAGGCTGGGTTGTCCAGGGTATCAAGCATTAGTCCCATTGGGAATTGGAGACTGTATATGTTAGGAATAGTGTTTATATAATATTTTTTTATGTCTTTGTATCATGAATACATTTTTGTAATTTTATACATATATTCAGTGTACTCACTTCTTTTACCTGGGGTTACAATGGTAAGTGAAAGTCCTCATTTTTCCACGTTGCTCCGCATCTCTGTTTTGGATGTGGTGCCACACAAACAATTTGCACTTCATTATGGTTCGGAAGTTTTTCCACAATTGGTTGAAAAAATAGAAAAGAAAAACAAATTCCATACAGGGCAAAACTCACTAAAGGGAAAGGCAAAAACCCCTGTCAGTGTATTTATTGTTGTTTGTGTACCATTGGGAACATTTCTGTTCACTTCCAATCCAATAGATACAACAGAAAGTTAGCGGAAAGCTACCAAATTGAGGGGAAATTCCCCATTCAGTCGTCCCTGGAACTGGTGTTCCTACTAGAACATTTACTTTTGCCTCTAAATGTCAAGAGTAACCACTATAAATAGAGAGGTGAATCTCATGAAAGACGGTACAGACAGCAATAAAAACTTGAAAGAGATTGTAAATCTTCCCCACTTTATTCAAAACTAAAAAAAAAAGTTTTGTCCAGAGATACCCTTTAACCTCTACCTGCAGCAGTTAAAACTTCTTTTTAGATTTGGAAAGTGTTAGAACCTCTAGCAGATTTTTATTGTTGTCTGTGTCCTCCTAAGTGAGATTTCCCTGCAAGTCCTGTCCTGATAGCAGTGTTTCCAGGACATATAGAGAGGGTGAATTTCCCTAGTGAGAACAGAGACAGCAATAAAAAAACCTGAGGGAGGTCCCCAACCTTCTTCACTTTATCCAAAGCTGGATTTTTTTTTTTTTCTGTTGTACTTACAAAATAAAACTGCCAACAAAGTTTCTAGAGACAGAAGCTGAAAACAGATGGCAAATAGATTTTGGCAAGGGCCCAATGCTTCTTTCTTGTTTTTTTTGCACCGGGTCCTCTTTAAAATCTATGCCAGACCTGAAGGGTCTGGTATAAAATTTGGAGGGGACCCTACACCTTTTTTTCCTTAATGCTCTCCCCTTTATTTACATGCACCTGTCAGTCAGGAATCCCTGACAGCTGAGTATGCTGGAGGAGGACGAGTCACTGGTCGTTAGGATAAAGTGATATATACTTTTGGGCAACCAAAATAAAATAATTACATAGATTGAAAATGTCCTTGTGTATCAGTGTGCTGCTGCTGGATTAATGTCCACATCACACTTTCAAGCAAATACAAATAGTGAATCCTGCACTGCAGAAGAATAAAATAATATTGAAATAATACCACACATATACAGTGGGTATATTTAGATAAGAACCACCTCCCTTTAAAATAATCACATGTTGCTTTGCAGCCCGAAATGAAGACGGACACAGTTTTTGTTTTATCCAGCTGTATAAGTGAAACTTATAACATCCAAGTGAAAGATATAACACATACATGTCAGAAAAAAAAAAATCTAAATCAGAAACACTGAGTTGCTTTAATTACAGCCTTTAGTCTGTTGGGATATGTCTCTACTAACTTTGCACATCTAGACCTTGAAATGTTTTCCCACTTTTCTTTGCAGAACTGCTCAAGTTCAGTTAAATTTCATGGTGACCTTTTGTGGACTGCAGTCTTCAAGTCATTCCAAAGAATTTCAATGGAGTTTAAGTCAGGGCTCTGACTAAGCCGTGCATGGACATTAAATTTTTTCTCCTTTAACTACAGTTGTATGCAAACGTTTAGGAACCCCTGACAATTTCCAAGGTTGTCATTTATAAATATTTGGGTGTTTGAATCAGCAATTTCATTTTGATCTATCCAATAACAGAAGGACACAGTAATATTTCAGTAGTGAAATGAGGTTTATTGGATTAACAAAAAATGTGCAATATGCATCAAAACGAAATTAGACAGGTGCATAAATTTGGGCACCCTTGTCATTTTGTTGATTTGAATACCTGTAACTACTTAGCACTGATTAATTGGAACACACAATTGGTTTGGTGAGCTCATTAAGCCTTGAAATTCATAGACGGGTGCATCCCATCATGAAGGCATTTAAAGGTATTTAAGGTGGTCAATTGAAGGTGTTGTTCTCTTTGACTCTCCTCTGAAGAGTGGCAACATGGGGGCCTCAAAACAACTCTCAAATGACCTGAAAACAAAGATTGTTCTACTTTATGGTTTAGGGGAAGGCTTCAAAAAGTTATGGCAGAGATATAAGCTGTGTTCCAAGAAAAACACTTGCTACCCACAGTAAAATTTGGTGGAGGTTCCATCATGCTGTGTGGCCAGTGCCGGTACTGGGAATCTGGTTAAAGTTGAGGGTCGCATGGATTCCACTCAATATCAGCAGATTCTTGAGCATAATGTTGAGGAATCAGTCACAAAGTTGAAGTTACGCCGGGGCTGGATATTTCAGCAAGGCAACGACCCAAAACACTGCTCAAAATCTACTCTGGCATTTATGCAGAGGAACAAGGACAATGTTCTGGAATGTCCATCCCAGTCCCCAGACCTGAATATCATTGAACTTCTGTGGGGTCATTTGAAGCGGGCTGTCCATGCTCGGCAACCATCAAACCTAACTGAACTGGAGATGTTTTGTAAGGAGGAATGGTCCAAAATACATTCATCCACAATCCAGATACTCATTACAGGCTATAGGAAGCATCTAGAGGCCGTTATTTCTGCCAAAGGAGGCTCTACTAAATATTGATGTGATTTTTCTGTTGGGGTGCCCAAATTTATGCACCTGTCTAATTTTGTTTTGATGCATATTGCGCATTTTCTGTTAATCCAATAAACCTAATTTCACTACTGAAATATTACTGTGTCCTTCAGTTATTTGATAGATCAAAATGAAATTGCTGATCCAAACACCCAAACATTTATAAATGACAATCATGGAAATTGTCAGGGGTTCCTAAACTTTTGCATACGACTGTACTTTGTGGTCATTTTTGCTGTGTGCTTTGGGTCATTGTCATGTTGGAAGGTAAACATTTTTCCCATTGGCAACTTTCTGGCAAAGGGCAGCAGATTTTCCTCAAGAATTTGACGGTATTTTGCCCCATCCATTTTTCCTCCTATCCTGACAAGTGCTCCAATCCCTGCTGCTGAGAAACACCCCCATCAGGGCTGGCCCTAATATGGGTCCCAGTGGGTCAATCGGACCCAGGCAGCACTTTGAGAGGGTCAGCATATTGAACCTTGGCCGCCTCTCTTTTTCTTCTATTTACCCAGCAAATTGACGACCAAGATTTTTTTCCAGCAGTTTTATATGTCATGATGACAACTGCCCCCGGGCTGCTCTGCCTGCCCCTATTCTGTCCCTATACTGCCCTAGCCTGTCTATATACTACCCTAGCCTGTCTATATACTACCCTAGCCTGCCTATACACTGCCCTAGCCCGCCCCTACACTGCCCTTGGAATTGAACTTAATGGCATGTCATATCATTTTGCATATACACAATGTGCTGTTGCATGTAAATCTGACTTCCTGATGAATTTACTTTTAGTTTTAATTGTAATGATATAAAATAATGGATGTGGGTTGCCTTGGTGGGCGGGGGGTGCCGCATTTCATTGTTGGACCTGTTGTAGATATTTAGGATGTGTTAATTATGTATTGTCACAGTGTCTCCCAGTGTCGGTTTACCGATATTCTCTGTGTACAGCGAATATGGCTTTAACCAATATTGAGGAAAGGCCATTTACAATGGAAAGCTTCCATTATTTGATAACCACACGCTACCTGCCCGATCATCCCAGCCGGCAGGCGCCCTGAGCGGTTAACGCTGGAGCAAACGCTGGTTCGGATCTTTGAGGTGTAATGCACGTTCTGTATTATGTACAGATTGATCTGTTTGGTGGCGATTTACTTGCGTTATGGAATCAGTATTGCCTTTAATGTAAGGATAATGATCTGTAAGCTTTCTGTCGCATCTGATCAATGTGACAGAAATCTACAGCTATATTCCTTTGTGCATAATTTACCCTTTAATGGAACAGTAGTATAATTGCTATGGAGTATAGTTCATAGAGCTGTATTTGATAGTGATTCGTTGTAATGGCAGTTCGAGTTTTTGCATGCATGGCGTTTTGCTTGGAGGGCCTCTGTGAGATAACGCATTGGTTTCAATGGAGGCCCTGTTTCCACATGGCTTCCATTGTTATCTGGAGACAGCTGTTGCTCATACAGGCTGGCCAATCCCCATGCATGCACGCCTCTTCTATTGTATCGTTTGAATATAAACAAGTGCACCGACCTAGTGCAATACCATAAAACCATTTATTAAGATAGCCTTGCATTTGATGCCATATGGATCCTCCCCAGCTGTGGTGGAGATAGACTGAAGTCTCTGTATATGATACATGCCTTTGATACTGCCCTGCTTGTGAGTATATTTTATGTTGAATTTTTATCTTAATAAATGGTTTTATGGTATTGCACTAGGTCGGTGCGCCCCTCTCTTTCTTGTATTTTTCTCTAGTTCATTCGGATTCCCATGGTCCTGAGGAGGGCAGCAAGATCATATAGTGCACAAATAGAGTGATTGATTATCAAAGGATTGCATCTCTGGTCAGGCCTTCACCATCGGTCGATACTTCCAAGCGCAGGAACTGTGTTGTGTGATTGGTTGGTGGTTTGCATTGAGCTCATGTCATGTGACTGTGCCTTGGAGGCTGATTGGCTTATTGTGAAGCCACTAAGTTCTTTTGTTGTCTATGTCTGAATGAGATAAATTAAAACACCAAGCATTCAAAGGCAGGACTGCCCTGCAAGCTTGCAATGTGGGAACAGCTATTGTGTCTGTCTTACTTGCTTTAACACGAGTGCACTCAAATGCATTATGCAAAAGAGCTGAAAAGTGCGCTTATTAGCGCAGGCAAAATATAATGCATACAATGTATTGTAATTGCCCTTACAGACCCAGGCAGCACAATGTCTTGGGCCAGCCCTGACCCCCATAACAGGATATTACCACCTCCACGCTTTACTGTAGGAATGGTGTTATTTGGATGGATTTCCGCCAGACATATTATTTGGTGTTGAGGCCAAATCAATCAATTTTAGTCTCATCTGACCATAACATTTTTTTTTCCACGTGGCCTCCGAATCTTCAAGGTGCATTTTGGCAAAGCTCAGTCATGACTGCATGCAGCCTTTCTTGAGGAGTGGCTTTTTTCTTGCAACCCTCCCATACAAGCCACATTTGTGGAGAATTTGTGATATTGTTATCACATGCACACATGACCACTCTTTGTCATTCTTTGTCAATTCCTGCAACTGCTTCAGAGTTGCTGTAGGCCTCTTGGTAGACTCTCTGACCAGTTTCCTCCTGGCTCTTTCATCCACTTTGGAGCGATGTCCTGATCCAGGGAGGGTCTGTGTTGTACCAAATACCTTCCACTTCTTAATAATAGACGTTGCTGTGCTTCTAGGCATTGATGAAGCCTTTGTCATTTTTTTGTATCCATCTCATGACTTGTGATTGTCCATAACTTTATCCTGGAGATACTGTTGATAGTGCCTTGTCTCCCATAGTTTATTGTTTGCTTCAGTTGCACTATCACGGACTGAAATGCTCCAAGAAAGCTCTTTTCATGTTGAGCTAATCAAAATGACCACAGCTGATCACAATTGAAAGTCACATGGCTTTGTGTGCCATTGAAAAGGTGATTAGCTACACCTAATTGAGCTCACAAGTAATTTTTAGGAGGGGGTGATCCATATTCTGTGGTTCTTTTTGAATTTTTTTTTCCTAACATGGTGTTATATCTTTCACTTGGATGCTATACGTGGCACTGCATAAACACAGCTGATTAAACAAAACCTGTGTCTGTCTTCATTTCAGGCTGCAAAGCAACAAATTGTGATTATTTAAAAGGGGGGGGATTATTAGTGGGGGGGGGGGGGAAAATTTATTAGTGTTAAACAACGAAACGTCGGACTTTACTTCTGTCTGTGTCCAAAACAAATTAGTCGACACAAATACGTCACGGTGCATATCGTAGGTTCACTTTCTATATTGTGGTACAATCCTTTTTTTTTAAGTTTTTCTTGGTGTCTTATACCTAGTGGGGGAGGATTTTTAATGAACACTCGAGTTAATCCACATCGATTAGTGGAAAAGTTACCGTGTGTTTCGGTACACTGAAAGTTAACACTAGTCGACACCAGTAAAACTAATCGAGTTGTACTTTTCTCGAAAGAACCTCGTAAAGTCAGGCACTATCACGTTGACTTCGTTTGTTATTTGATACCCTCTGTTCCGT
>BLSH010173708.1:428374-446593 GCA_018402905.1 Glandirana rugosa | reverse complement strand
TGAACTATTTTCATATTACTGGGTTTAGTAACAATTTAAGGCCCACCAAAATCCTCAGCACCAGGCCCATAATGCTCTTAATCCAGCCCTGATGATGTTGGATGTCCTCTGTCCAGGAGGTAGGTTCTTTCTGACTTGCTGGGGGTTCTAATGCTCACTGTGAGAAGCAAACTGCAGTGAAATCAGAATAGGCAATTTCAGTGCAGGAGAACCTGTACAACTGTGCAAATGTGAACTTAATTTCCAGAGTCGCCCCCCCCCCCTCCCCTTTATGGGTCCAGAACTTTGTTTTCTCTCAGAGATGTCAGATTTACACCCATGATTGTCTGCATTATCAGTGTTAACACAGTCTGAATATTTTTGACAGATAGGTCTTTAATTCAATAACAGAATCGGATACATGTTTTTCTTTTATAGATTTTATTTTGTTAAAACAAACTAGGAAAAAACATTTCTTTAATATTTTTCTTAAGAAATAATCAAAAATGAGTTCAGCCCCAGATATTTAAACTAAAAGTCAGCTGACAAAGAGATGGATTAACCAAAGTTGACTGAAGACAATGATTTCCAATGCGCCTTAAATTCTACTGCAATTAGATGATCATTTTCCCCCTACTTATTATGCTGCAGACAGTTTCTAGAAATTTCAAACTGCATCATACTGGAAAAGTGTAGAAATAGCAAATCTGATATTGTAGACTCTATTTCAACATTTAAACTAATTCATTTTTAAACCTGTGCTTATGTGTTCAACTAGTTTAACACGTTTTGCTTTAAATAACAGTAGTAAGGTACAGTAGCTTACTTTTCAATGCTAAGAGTGTTAATTGGTATGCCAATTGCTAATAATAATTCATAATTACTCATTTAAAAAAAATAAAAAATAATTATTATCTACTGCAAAATTCTAAATAAACCTCCCACATGATATGGAGTCTTTAGGCAAAATTATAATGAAGTTTATTTTTATTTATAGAAACAATATTTTCTCCATATGCTTTTATCTGCTAGCCTAATGGAACTTAGTGGTCCTTATAACATAGTATCATAGTTAGTTAGATTTTCACACGCCGCTTCAGGTAAGATCAGGCTCACATCACAGGTGCTTGGAAACTAGCAATTGTACAAACAGGAATGGTGCACACCGAGATTAATTATTCCTTTATTAAAATAGCTAGCAGGAACAAATTCTATTTTGACATATTTTGTGTTAGGAACAGCGCTTTCTCAAATAATTCTTTGAGAAAGCAATGTGTCTATCGTGAATTATGTCAGAATAGACTTGTTCCTGCTGGCTAGTTTATTAAAGGAAGAACATTGTTTTGCATCCTAGTGTTCATCATTCCTGTTGCTGGTTCAAATGATCAATTGATCATTGTTAGTCGTGTCAAAAAAATATACAACTTCATTAAAATGAACCGATAAAAGGAAACCTCCATAAGCAGAGCCCTATATCCACATCTGTTTGAGAGGAAGGCAAAAACAACTTTACAAAGCGTATTCTAATTTTCTTCAGCAGGGAAAACAAAGTTCCTTTCTGATCCCCTAAAGCACTCATGGAAAACCTTGGCACCCCAGATATTTTGGAACTACATTTGACATGATGCTCAACTACACTGCAGAGTGCATGGGCATCATAGGAAATACTGTACTGTAGTTCCAAAACATTTGGGGGTGCCAAGGTTTGCCATCACTGCCCTAAGGTAATTCCCTGGATGGACATCTCTGGTGGTATTACTTTTAATATTCAGTAATCTTCTGTGCATTTAGGTATGCATCCAACTTTTTTTTTTTTAAACAATCAGCTGAGCTGGCTAGAATTAATTCCTGAGATTGTCTATTCCACATTTCAGAGCTTTTTTTGTGAAGAAGCCTTTCTCTATGCAAAGGTTCAACCTCTTTTCCTCCAGATGTAGAGTGCCCCTTTGTAATTTGAAATTACCTTAATGTGAATAACTTTTCACAAAGTTCACTATATGGACCAGCTATGTATTTATACACGAAGATCATATCTCTCTTTAACCACTTGCTTACTGGGCACCGTAGGCGTGCGTACAGGGTGTGTCTGGGCACGCCCTAATCACACCACATGCATTAGCATTATCCAGGGACCGCACCAGGTACGTGGCCAGAGGTGCCATTTGCCAGTGTAAATGCCCCCATTATATTAAAGGCTAGGTTCAACTTTGGGAATAAGTTATACCCATATTTAGGATTATATCATGTTATACCCTAATCAACTGCCTCCCACCACCAGAGCCTCCTCCCTGTGACAGCAGGTGGCGTTCATATGTGTTTGAGCATTGGGGTACACATCCTAATGCAATAGGCTGTGTACACCTATGCTGGGCACCTAAACCCCCTTCCTGCCCCAGCCAATTTTCAGACCTATCACACTTTGAATGACAATTGCGTGGTCATGCTACACTGTACCCAAATTTTAATTTTTATCATTTTTTTCACACAAATAGAGCTTTCTTTTGGTGGTATTTAATCACTGCTGTTTTTTTTATTTTTTGCTAACAAAACTAAAAAAAGACTGAAAATTGTGAAAAAAAAACTGTTTCATAGTTTTTTATAAAATTTTGAAAACAGGTAATTTTTCTCCTTCAATGATATGCACTGATGGGCACTGATAGGCTGCACTGATGGGCACTGATAAGATGGCACTGGGCACAGATATGTGGCACTGGTGGGCACTGATGAGGTGGCACTGGTGGGCACTGATAGGTGACACTGAGAGGTGGCACAGATGGGCAGAACTGAAGGGCACTAATGAGTGGCACTGATGGTTGGTACTGATGGGCACTGGTAGGTGACACTGATAGGCAGCACTGATAGGTGGCACTGATGATGAGGCACTGATGGGCACTGGTTGGCAGCACTGATGGGCATTGATAGGTGGCACTGGTGGGCACTGGTAGGCAGCACTGATATGCACCTGTAGGTGGCACCGGTGGGTGGCACTGGAGGGCAATGCATAGCAGCAGTGCCTTTCCCTGTTCCGAACCAATGTCCCTCTGTCAGAAGCCGGTGATCAACTTTTTTTTTCCCTCATACTATCAGCATGAGGGGAAAAAAAATGATTTATACAGGGGCAAAATTATCTGTTTCTCCCTCTGGAGTCCATACCTCTTAGAAACTGCAGCTTGGCATTGCATGCTATTATTAAATCTATGATCTACCAAAACACCCATATCCTTCTCCACCATTGACTCCCCCCATTGTACACCTTCTAGAATGTATGATGCATGCCCTCTTTTTAAGCCCCAAGTGTACAACTTTACATTTATCAACATAAAACCTCATCTGCCATTCAAACAGGGCATCCAGGTCTTCTTGTAAATTGGAGACTTCATGTAAAAACTTTACATGAAGACTTACAGTACATAAAGACTCTACTACAAAGCTTGGCGTCTTTTCTGTGGAAAACAGTTTTTGAGTCCTTTTTTTATTCGTACCCAATTTAATTTTACAACATTCATAAACACAAAGAAAACAGAGATTTGCAGTGGCAGAAAATAATAACAGAGAATAACGAGCACGTTGAACTGCATTAATGTACATCAAAAGGAAAAAATAAATCATAAATGCAAGCCAAACAGCAAATTAAAATCAGCAAAGCCTATGTGTATATATTATATTCCCCTTTTCTATATTTATTTTCATCATGATGTATGCAGGAAAATAAACAGTGCATAAGTCATTAGTGTAACATAAGATTGTATCACATTGGGTTATTTTTTTAAAATGTGTTTGATGCACAAATGTCTTCCATTTAATTAATTTGAGAAGTATTATTTTTTTAATTTTTTAACCAATATATGTAGGATGAATTTGGACAGAGGTGACCCAATCTTAATGCATCTCTGAATCAATCGATCACAGAGCTGTGCAAACTTTGTGCTATATAATTCAATGAATCAGGAAGCAATGGTGATCTATTGCAAATTGTGACAGGAAAAAGCTGGATCAGCTACTGTTGTCATATTATTCAAACAATGTGCAGTGCTTTAACAAGGTAATATAACAATGAAAAATCGGTATAATACAGCCCAATAATCATAATAACATTAAAGGTTGTGCTGAAGAGCAAAAGTCCATATAAAGGAAAGTTCTTCTCAGCTGCTGTTGGGTTTTTTTTTCCCGACGGTGCAGCACTACCTCCCTTACACCCCCCCCCCATATCTGCTGGTTGGTCCAGCACTTACCCGGTCTAGGTGGTGGGTGTCGTCCAGAGCGGAGGGGTGCTGGCAGCGGCTCCAGGGTGGCAGGGTGCGGGCACTGGCTCCAGGCTGGCGGGGTGCAGGCAGTGGTTCCAGGGTGGCGGGCTGCGAGCAGCGGCTCCAGGGTGGCGGGGTGCAGGCAGCGGCTCAAGGGTGATGGGCTGCGAGCAGTGGCTCCAGCGACTTCCTCCATGGCTCCACGTCAGGCGTTCAATAGGATGGCCTGACATTTTGGCCAATTGGGAAACAGATCTCAGACCCGCTTCCTGATTGGTGGGGAGGAGATTTTAGTGTGAAAATAGCGAAAATTTATTTGCTATTGTTACACAACTGGGTAGGATCAGGGCGCAGTGCCCTGTGCCCTGAGCCCACCCTTTTTTTTAAGCCAATCAGAGCCCCTAGCTCTAATCACATGGTTCAAAAAAATCCCCCCCCCATTATAATCCATAGTCCCTGTGTGGAATCCCTGTATGTATATTAGGGGGCCGGACACATGGATGGGGGGGCCGCCGCTGGTTCTTCCAATATACAGTTGACAGCAGTACTAAAAGTAGCAAATATTAACGCATAGCATAACATCCAACCATAAGGTGTTACCAGGTGCATAAACAATGGGAAAGATTGTAATTAAAATTCTTCCACTATACAGTTGCCAGTAGTACTCAGCTCACCAGAAGTAGCAGATATTAAAGCATAGCATAACATCCATCCATAAGGTATCACCAGGTGCATAAGGACAACTCCACATGATAGCCTTCACACAAACAATGCACTCACCAGATAAACAAAATGAATAAGCATCAATCAATAGTTATGACTCAGTACTCTTCGACAAATGCCAGAGGTTGGTGGATAATATCCAGAACACCGCATTAGGTAAAAAAGCTCACCAACCAGGAGCCCAAGAAGATTTATATAGTGTAGTATTTATTGACTTTAAAATTTGCAGTAGTATATAAACATAGTAAAACATAAAGTAAGTGCACTTACATTGTTAGCTGCCGTTCCAAATACATGGAAGCGGCGATGAGATGTCAGCAAATAGGTCCCTCCCGACATGTTTTGTGCCACGCACATTATCAAGGGAATACCTCAACTACTTCTGGTGAGCTGATACTTCTACTGGCAACTGTATATTGGAAGAATTTTTCTCTGTGTAGATTTTTGCTTTTCAATACAACTTTTCACATTCTTTATGCACTTTGTGACATCTTATGGATGGATGTTATGCTATGCATTATTATCTTCTACTTTTAGTACTACTGTCAACTGGATATTGGAAGAACTTTCCTTTATATGGACTTTTGCAACCTTCCACATTATTATGACTATTGGGCTGTATTATACAGATTTTTCATTGTTATATTACCTTGTTGAAGCGCTGCACATTGTTTGAATATACTGATTACAAAGGTTGTATAGTCATCTTGGGTGCTAGCTGCTGATGCAGGTGGAGCGCTCGCTATATATGTATTGCTACTTACTGTTGTCAAAAGCATTTGAACCTCTAAATAATGAGTGTATTTGAATCATACTACTTTGGTTATCTGCTCTTTACAGCAGAATTTTGTTAGAGATGAATTTTAGAGGATCTCAGAACGCGGGGAAAGCTTAAAGAAAAAAAAGATTTCTGAAGACCCATATCAGCTCATTGTGAAGCTGGCCAGTAGATTTTCTAATGAACATTTGTACGAAATTTCATAAGAACTTTAGAACAAACATTTTCAGTTAATTCAATGACTAATGACAAATGTTTGAAAGTACTTTGAGACTAAGTTTGCTTTCAACATTTGATTTTGGAATTAATGGACTTTTCTGAACAAAAATTACATTACACTGTCAGAAATTCATTAATTTGAGAAAAAATTGTCATCTTTGTATTTCGGATTTTGTAGTCACTGCAGTCAAAAACAAAGGTCAATTTGACTCTACTAACAATTAAAAAATTGAACGAACATTCTTGAAGTTAAAAATTCCAAATTAAATTCTACTAGTATTTGTAGTATATGGCCAGCTGAGTTTACAAAAAAAATAAAGATAACCACATAGGAACTTGGGCATGAAGGAATTATGTGCATGGCTCTGTCCACTGCCCTAAAATAAGCTATAAGCCCCTTACTTTTTGGATATACGATAGAAGTTGGACCTGTAAATAATCTTCTGTTTTAAGAAGGTTCTAATGCATTTTTCACTAATTAAGTACAATGCTTTTTTGTTCCTTTTAGACTGTCTCACCATAATGTGTCTAGTTGATTCAATGTTTTGTGTGCTGTGTGGTAAGCAAGGCTATCTATTATTAGGACATAAATGAAGATCAGATCACATTTTAGGAGCCATTCAAGTTGAAATCCTGAAAATGCCCATGGTTTCACAAACCTGTGTCACAGATTTACACACACAAACATAGTATGATATTATTTAGCAAGTATCTATCATGATAAATTCTTTGTCAGTTACCACCGAGAACAGGAACTTCATTTGACTTATGTTACTTTCCTCATAATTAGTTGTGCTTTTATGATCAAAGTTCCAGCACTGTAGAGCACTGTTTTACACAATTTTATTTTCTTTAACACAGTTAATGATGTGCAGTGACGCCTTTAACAGCAAGATTAATCATATTTTAGCAGGAATTTGTTCTGCTTTGTTAATCACATTTGTGCAGTTAATGTGGCAAGTGTTACTTCCACAGATGGCCAGATGTCACCTTCATAACAATAGATACTAGGTTAAATAATGTTAATGTTAGGAGAACACAGGAATGGGCAATAAAATCAAACCCAGTTTCTGACTGTCTCATTTACTGCAAAGCCTAGTACACACAGGCCAAATGTCTGGCGACTTCGGCCGGTTCAATAAAAACTGTCCGACATTCGGCTTTAGCACTGGGAAATACTTTTTGAAAGATAAATAGTGCAACTATTATGGGGGGGTTAGCTAAATGAGGATTACCTTCCCTGGAAAAAGGCAGTCCAAACGGCAATTTTCCTCAAACTTTGACTTGTACCCAGGTTTATTTAAAAGGTTGCATGTAGAAATCAAAATAAAACAGAAAATAAATCCTCACCATCCAGGCACTAACTAAACAGTACAGCTTTCCTAACTGAGCAGTGTAGGGCTTCTCCCAGACACCCACAAAACATAGACAGTGCAAACCTTTTTGTCTTAGTCCATAAGCAAACTTCCATACTTCAGCTTTCTCAGGCTGATGACTCCAGAGTCCCAGACTAGAGAAAAACTTTCCTCTCTTCCTGGTTATTTAAATGATGGTGGACTCCAGGGGACCACAAAATATGGTCCGGAACCAACCCTGCCAAGTTGGCTGGTAAAACCCGAACCGGATTCCACTTTAGTCCAATCCAAATGAATGCATGCAAGGCAACACATATCGTCCATCGATCACCTCGCCTCGCATAATGTCACACTATATACAACTATATAGACTAGACCAAAATGAGGGACAAATGAGGAGGAAAGAGGGGCAGAGGGACATTGTCCCAAATCAAGCACAGTCCCTTGAAATCAGGTACAGTTGGGAGGTATGTGTATGGCAGCCGATCCGACAGCAGCCGGCTTCTGTCGGACGTGCATGCTGGGAAACCAGCAGCTGACCGGCTCCTGATCAGCGCTCTCAGCCAATGGCTGAAAGAGCTGACCAGAGTGTTCTGGCAGGGGGGCTGTCCCCCTGTCAGAACATAACAACTCAGATCGCTGTGCTAACGTTGGATTATTAGTACAACGGCTCTGACTGGACCCATCAGTTTTTTTTTACATTCAACCCATTGGGTTGAATGAAAAAAAACTTATAGTGTGTTCCAGGCTTAAGACCGTCAATCTGGTGATTCTAGAAAATGCTAGAATGCATGGATTATGAGTAGCATAGGCTGCTGCAGGCAATAAATCAGTATCCCTTTTATCCTGAATATAAACAAATATAGTAAGGCTCAATTCACACTGCTGCAACTTTGGATCCGACTTGTCAAGTCGCATCAACGTAGTACTCAAGTCGCATCAACGTAGTACTCAAGTCGCATCAAGTTTCCAGCAAATCGCCAGGAAGACACCTGGCAAAGTCGCACTGGATGGAGAAGCTAAAGGGAGAGTTAGATGTACTAGAAGATTTAGATACTCTAAACAAATTGAAGTGAAACTCCAGTTAACACTTTATAATCAGTTACATCAACAGTTTTGTTCCTTTTGGGATAAAGGTTTTACATAAATAATAAAACAAAAACAAGAAAAGCATTTAAAAATAATCATAAAAATTTTATGAAACCCCTCACAAAACAAGACTTCTAAAAAAAACATTAACAACATAAAAAAAAATATTAGCCATATATGACCACTAGATAACAAATGTAGTAACATACAGTTGCCCCTGAATTGCACACACCAAGTATGAATGCATGGATTCATTTATAACTCAGAAATTATTATTATTATTATTAGTAGTATTATTCTTACACAGGATTTATATAGCTCCAACAGTTTGCACAACTCTTTACAAAATGAAGGCAGACAGTACAATTACAATATATTCAATAAAAGTGGAATGAGAGGGCCCTGCTTGTTAGCGCTTACATTCTAAGAGCCTGTACACCCAAGCAGATGGAAAAATGGCATAATCCATATAATGGTGGATACAGTGTATAATGAATCAAAACAGCCAGGGCATCAAAGCCAGCTCATCAATTGCTATACAGGTGGAACCTTGATAAGAAAAGACACACTGGAAACTCCAAGGCTTCATATAGGAGCCACCAAGAGTTCTACCACCGTGAAATGAAGATCAGCATTCAGTGTGATCTTCCTTTAGAAACTTGGAGTTAATCAGATAGTCCTTCAATAAATTCAAGCTGTAGATATTGAATGCAAGACACAAGTGACAGAACTGATTCACTTGCAGGTCTCGCCTAATCCATCTGTCTAATAGCCTTAAAAAAAAGATGACCACTAGTGATGCAATTTATCTGTAATGATAGCCACCTTGGAATTAATTGATATGTATTAATGTCCAGTCATGATGTATACCAGTGGCGTCTGGTGCAAACAAACCACCCCCCCGTACGATCGATCGCCTGTTCGTTTGCCGCTTTGCTTTCCCGTCAGCCCTGCACTTACCCCATCCAGGTCGTAGCTTCACCGGCTTCCCTCTGCAACTCCTCCCGAGTCCTGGTGGTCGCTTCTCCTTCCTGGTCAATTGGGTCTTAGGACTCCTGGCCAATCGGGTCTCAGGACCCGCTTCCTGATTGGCCGGGAGGAGAAGCAGGAAGACGTTAGCGAGTATTGCTTAGCTAATGTCACACAAGTGGGTGGGCTCAGGGGGGAAGTAGTATTTCTATCAGTAAACATTTTTCTTTTTACAATCTGAACATGGGTGTATTGTACAGTCTATGTTGACCCATGCACTAAGAGGCATGAAGATCAGTAAATGTCCTGCATACACACCACATGTATGCTGTACCCATGTAAAGGTTTGTGCTAAGGTTTGCATGCATACTGTGTAAATGTATTGAAAGTACAAGAGCCACTGGTGCTCTAGCAACAGAAGTAGGAGAGCCAGGCTGCAGTGGCCACCGGTGCCCTAGCAACAGATGGAAAGCTGAGCAGCAGCGGCCAGCGGCCCCCTAGCAACAGACGGAGAGCTGGGTGGCCCTCTAGCAACAGATGAAGAGCCGGGCGGCAGCGGCGTCCTAGTAGCAAGCAGAGATCAAGGATGCGGCAGTGTCCTAGCAACCAGTAAGCTGTAGTAGTTTTAAACATTGAGCACACATCACATCCATATAGAGGACTTTTTGCACAAGATATTGCATGCCATTTGCAGTATTTTCTCACAGCTGTGTGCACACCCGTCTATCCTCCACAAAGGGCACTCACCATTCTCCTACTCACCACATCTCTGTCATTGATCATTTTTCCTCCCAGTCACTCAGTATGACACCAGGAGGGTTCTCCCCCACACTCCTCATATTCAATGGATGTAATAAAATACAGATGACTGACATGCAGCTGTGAGGAATATCTGAGTGAATGCTAATGAATTGTTGATACTTGTAGTCCCCCTCTCTCACCTCTCAGGCTGCATGGAGCTTGCATGCCGAACACAGGTAAGGTTCCAGTACCGGTCCGCCCTGTGGAGGATATGTCGGATCTGATCCAGGTATTGCTCCTCGTCATGGGAGGTGCTGTTCATGTTGAAGGGATTCCTGAGAGAGATGAGCAGAGAGACCAGGAACATGTACACATCGCCTCATTCAGCCCCCTTCCCCCCTCCGTACCTGCTCTGGGCGAGGACACACCATCTCCTCTGCCGCTACCGGCATTCTAGTTCTGTGTAAGAAAGCGGGAGGTAAATGTCTCTCGGTCACTCCCTCCTCCGGCGGTTGGTGGATCATTCGGTCGGGCTTCCCGTGCATCCTCCTAGGATCGCATCTCCTTTCTGCCAATTGGGAAACGGGTTTCAGGACCCGCTTCCTGATTGGCCGTGAGGAGAATCAGTGTCACACGACTGGGTGGGCTTGGGGCGCAGTGCTCTGTGCCCACCCTTTTTTGAAGCCTATTAGAACCTATGGCTCTAATCACTTGCTTCAAAAATAAAAACCCCATTAAAATCCATGTGTCTGGCGCCCCACATGTATATAAGGGGGCCAGATGCATGGATGGAGGTGGCGCCCCTATGCCCTGCATTATGAGCTGCCACTTATGTATACTAAAAATGTATAGATATCAGCTGGTATTGTATACAGCAAACATACTGTATATATGTAGCTCAGATGCTACTGTAGTGATATAAAGACACAATCCATCTGCTGAAACCATAAGATTTCCATTTGTTTTGGCAAGCACATCAAAGGAAGAAGTCCAGTCAGATCATAGTAGAATCTGTACCAAACTAATAAGTAACAACTCCACGCAGGTTCAAATAATGAGGTATTTGTTGTAACTTGGCTGTCATTAGGAAAATCATATCAAGGTGCACAGTGTGCCATGTGAAAAGACATAAAGGTAATACTTTACCAAAGTCCAGGAATCACTGCAGAGGAACAATATATGTCCTTCCGGAATAAGTGGGCAATAATTATGGCTAAGATGAAGGACAAGGATAGTATCCCGCAACATGTTTCATCACCGTTAATCGTCAACTTTCTCAAACAAGCTATTGTTGTCAGCTGCTTTGGTCAACAAAGGGAGCTAAATAGTCCCAAAATGGTGTCTGAATGCAAACCACAAACATGAAGTAATCGCATACGTGATATCAGGGCTTGCCTTCCTATAAACAAGGATTATAAACTCTCACCACTCTATTAAGAAAAAAAACATTTTTACATTAGATATACTTTATTGATAAGCACCCCAAAATTACCCAAAGTCCCAATGAAGTCCTGAACTTGCCTGACCAAAATTTAAACTATATCAATGACAATAACATAATTAATAGCTATGACACTTAATCTAGACTTTATTTAGTGGAATAGTTAGAAAACCTTAGTTTATAAAGCTATCCTTTCTTGTGTTTTAGGAATTTTTGGTTTTAGCTCCCACCTGGCTGACATGGTATACACTTCATAACGTTTAATGAAACAATACAAGCTGTGCTTCAGCAGGTGTGTGTGTGTGCATTGGGTTCTTTTATATTTAGATCCAACAAAATCTAGTAATAGTTTTATATTTGAGGGCATGACAAAACATACAACTGTCCCTAGCCATAGATACCAACTTGTTTACTAATTCTGCCCTCATGTATATCCATTGTGCACGTTATCACTGCTCTTACAGATTCCTGTAATTTAAGTCCCCAATTTGTCCTATCACTCTACTTTGATGCATCTAGACAAGAGAAATCATTGGGATGCGTGTTTTGCAACTGCCCTCATACATTAAATGAGTCTGTTACATGGAATGTCTTTTTTTCTTTTTCCTACCTCTAAAGGCTAGGATGTAAGGATGAGTTATCATAGCACTTCTTTGAAAACCTTTACATTTATGCGTTATTTCTTTGGCATAAGATCAGAGTGGAAAAATTATTTTAAATAAAACACGTGTTAAGGAAGACTAATGATATGCGGTTTTATATAAGGAATACAGGTCTTGTAAAGTAGACATCTATGCGCCAGTACACTCATCTTAGAGATTTGCCATGCAGTGGATGGACTAAAAGCATTATTGAAACCCCACAAAAGTGGAAATCGGAAGTGACGTTACGTTGCCGCCATATTGCTACACCCACATACGTCCACAGTAAGGATACAAAGAGAAGGCGGCAAACGGACCTCTTATTACACCCACCGGAGTTTTTAATTTTACACTTATTTTTAACAGTAAACGGAGCTTATATACTGAAATACATTTTATAGAAATACGTGACATGGTTTTCATGTTATATTTTAAAAGTAGCGCCGTTCTGAGACATTTCCTAAGCAGTGAGATCGCCAGGCTTGCCGCTGCTTTTAAAATATAACATGAAAACAGTGTCACGTATTTCTATATAATGTATTTCAGTATGTAAGCTCAGTTTACTGTTTAAAATAAATGTGAAATGAAAAACTCTGGTGGGTGTAATAAGATGTCCGCTTGCCACCTTCTCTCTGTATCCTTAGTGTGGACGAGTGCGGGTGTAGCAATATGGCGGAGACTGAACCTCATATTTCCATTTGTGTGGAGTTTCAAAAAACAACGCTACACCAGACCTTTCTCTGTGATGAGACTGCAAGGTGTATGCAGGACGCAGCAAAGATCAGACTGGACAAATCCTCAAATAAATTAAAGTGTCCATGTCATATGGTACCAGTGTAAACAAAAGATGCATGTTTCAATGTTATCTTGCTGTAAACATGTAATATTTTAAATGCACTGCAGTGAAAATGAGTACAGGGCAGATTTGGTGACCTGTCAAAAGACAGACATTATAAAAATATATAGGTAAAAAAAACATCACCAGACTAAAATCAACATGTTGATAACTGCCCAATGCTAACAAGATATTATCATTCACAGCCTCCACTAGAAGTATAATCTTGAGAGCTATTTAGCGCAGTCTGGTCTGGTAGGTGGTGCTAAATTGTTAATGGGTAATTGGACCCATTATTTCATGAGCAGAGCTAGAGGTAGATTTCCTAAGCCAGCTTCTTAAGGTTTGAATGGGAAGTGCTGGTTTAGTTAACTAGTATGCTATGGAGTTTATATTTTAGAACATTGTAGCTCTAGTTAGGTAACTCTTGAACAGGGAAGAGCTTTGGAAAGCACTTTTTGTAAAATCCAGCAGTTAAAAGAGAACTAGAGTGTCAATCCAGTGGTCTTATAGCCATGAAAAGTTTATTTTATCATAAAAAAACAAGATAAAACTGTTCCTTCTTTCAAAACAGTTTTCAGCAGCAGGTTGAGAAGATCTTCCTGCTTTGAAAGAAGAAACATTATTGCTCTGGCATCCTCCAAACTCTGCCATTTTTTCTTCTCAAACAGCTGTTTAAGACCTGATGTAGGGAAAAGGCGCAAACCCGCAAAACCATTGAATTTCAAAGATAAAATACATTTTGGGCTCTAAAACATTTGGTATGATACTCTTGTCTCTTTTAGTCTCATTGAGGGGGCAGCACTGTGCATGGGAGAGTGCATATGCCATGACCTTGGAAGATATGTGCTGAGTCAATTGTCCTAATTCAGATAAGGTTGTCAGATTGCTTGCTTTGAGCCACAGAGAATCTTCTGCCTCTTTACTTTACTCTTTACTTTACTTTATACTCTTACTCCTAAAAGATGACTAGTGGGAAATTATCAAAGTGTGGAAGAGTCTAAGGCATAGGTAGGTCTGCATCTACTTCAGATGTGGAGTTATTGGTAATTTGTAGCTAAGGAGCAAAGTGAGTGACTATTATGTAGGTTCATTATGTTAAACTGACCAAATTTCAATCACTAAACGATTGAGAAGCATATATTTCTGTCCTAACCTGGCTATTATTTTGTTAGAGCCACAATCCATAAAGCCTGTGTACAGGTTTAGAAAATACATTTGGGTTACTACAAGTACAGTACATGTTATAAGTATAATTGTAAAAGAAAATATAGGAACCAAAGGTTCCAAATCTGTGCAAATCAATAACCAAAAAACAAATAAACTATAATAAAGAGGTGCGGTTTGTAAAGTGTAAAAAACACCTATAACATGAAAATGAAACAAAGGAACCGCATTCTTATATCATAAATTACGTATCATAAATCACTATAGTGAATAAACAAATGAATCTTGATTTGAATTGAATCTTCAAATTGAAAAATATACAAAATTTGTGAAGTCCATGTACAGTATAGATCCCACACGTGAATAAATGTACTCAGTGAGTATAAAATGAATGACCTTCATTGTAACAACAAAGTGTAAAAAAAAAAAACCCTGATCACTCCCCTCCCCGAGAGTAGTACTGTGTTACTATGGTGATACTAAACTATTCTGATGAAATTATGTAAAAAAAATAGGAAAAAATGTTTGAAAAATTGGATAAAAAACTATTTCATTTCTTTTTAACATACTGTTACCAGTCAGTGTCCCTGATCATCACCACATCAGTCATATGATGACGCTGTAGTGCACTATTGACAAATGTGAAAAAAAAAAAAGAATTCTATTCAATTTCTTCATTTTCCAAAATATCGTGACAAAAAAATTACAACTTCAAAAAACTTGCTTTGCCGCCTACTAAATGCCTCTGACTATTTGACAAAAAGGGGTAATTTGGGAGGAATTTGTACTGTCCTGGCATTTTTGTGCCTCAATAAATGAGATAGGCTGTCAGTACATTAGAAATTATCAATTTTTAAATATATATATATATATATATACCATAGTTTGTAGATGCTATAACCTTTACACAAACCAATTAATATACACTTATTGGGATTTTTTTTACCAAAGACATATAGCAGAATACATTTATGCCTAGGAGTTGTAAAGGTTTTTGTTTTTTTTTTAAAAAATAACAAAAGTCTTATACTTACCTCCTCTGTGAAAGGGTTTTGCACAGAGTGGCCCCGATCCTCTTCTTCTGGGGTCCCCCAGTGGTGCTTCTGGCTCCTCCATTTCTCGAGTGCCCCCTCAGAAAAGAGCTTTCCATTGACGCAGACAGCAGGACTCGGCCCCGCCCCCAGCTCCCGCGTCACTGGATTTGATTGACAGAGCCAATGGTTCCTGCTGCTGTCAATCTATCCAATGAGGACCTGAGACAGTGGCTGGAGCTGCTTGGCTCGTCCTTGACGCTAGAACGATCAAGCTCAGGTAAGTAAAAGGGGGGCTTTGGGTGGCTGCTGCACTACAGAAGGTTTTTCACCTTAATGCATAGAATGCATTAAGGTGAATAAGCTTGAGGGTTTAGAGCCCCTTTAATTTTATTGGATATGTTTTTTTGACAGAAAGTATAAAATATTGTTTTTTTTCAAAATTTTTGGTCTTCTTTTCGTTTAGATCGCAAACAATAAAAAACCCAGTGGTGAACAAATACCACCAAAAGAAAGCTCTTTTTGTGAGAACAAATGATACACAATTTCATTTGCATACAGTATTAAATGACCGCGCAAGTGCCAGCTAAATTAGCACAGTGCTGAATAGCAAAAAAGGCCCTGGTTATAAAGGGGATAAAACCTTCTGGAGCTTAAAGTGGTTGTAAACTCTGTTACACCACTTTACCTGTTCCTGTACTTCAGGAACTTAATATGTACAGTCTGGAGGAAAGAAGGGAGAGGGGAGACATGATTGAAACCTTTAAATACCTCAAGGGGGTGAATAAGGTTCAGGAGGGCAGTCTTTTCAATATGAAACCAAAATCAAGAACACGGGGACATGACCTCAAACTAACTGGGGGGAAGTTCAAAACTAATCTTAGAAAGTATTATTTTACTGAAAGGGTGGTTGATGATTGGAATAAACTACCAACAGAGGTTGTGAGACAGTCAACAGTAAATGGCTTCAAACATGCTTGGGATAAACATAAATCCATAGTCAGACAACAAGGTTAATGTAAAAAAATAAAAAAAAATAAAATAAAAAGGGGCAGACTCGATGGACTACTCAGTCTTTTTCTGCCGTCACTTTTCTATGTTTCTATGTTACCTACAGGTAAGCCTATAATAAGGTGTACCTGTAGGTACCGTGAATATCTCCTAAACTTGCACAGTTAAGAGATATTCAGTATATGCGCTGCTGCCGACATCATCGGCGCATGCGCACTGAAGAAACGGCCCACTGATGCCCTTTCTTCAGGGTCCGTGCTGTAACCGGGACTCTTTTTTTGAGGTTTGCAACCTCTTTGAGCTTGAGGCTAAAGATTTCCTCAATTCTGGATATCATTTAGCTGTAGAAAACTTAATTTGTTTTGCGTACTGATTCATTTGCACCTTACCATATGACTAGAACTGTGTTCCAGATTGGTTGGATAACTGCTGGAGAGTCTGCTCATCAATGCAGATCTTGTCTTCAGGTCTCAATCCACTTGCCCAGGGGCATAACTACAGGGGTTGCAATTGTAACTGGGCCCTGTGCTCCAGGGGGCCCGTGCATGGGCGTCCGCAGAAATTTTTTCAGGGGGGGCATCATTTTAAGGTCACCCATGCTCCGCCCCTTTTGACAATGTCATGAAGGGGAGGGGCTTAGTAATTATCACATAAAGCACAGTATAGATCCCCCTTTAGAGCAGGCCAGGCCACATATATCTTTCCATGGGAAAATAATATGTGTGTATTATATAAGAGATAATTCATCTTCCCTTTGTGTTGGAAGTTACTCAGGCCAGGCGTACCATGACCATATAAATAGCTTAGAGAATGTCCATTTTTTAATGCAATACATCTGTTGTGGTCATATTTTGATCTTGATGAAAACAGCTATACAGACTGTACCTGTAACACAGCACAGTCATAGCAAAGTCAGCACCCAAAAGCAATGTGACACAAAGCCATGATAGAGCACCTGCTTACTATGTTGCCTGTGTGATTATTGCAATGTTGATAATAACCTGGTGTGTGCTGCCTGTGGGATTATTGTAATGTTTTGTTTTTTTTTAAGATATTTTTATTGATTATAAAGACATACAAACACATAAACCAACAACCGTATTTCGGGCAACATACCCGATCAGCAAAGTATTGGCAGCTTATACATGGTTAGTGAGAAGCTTTCCCATTTACATTTTTACAATAGACGGCATCTGGGTATATCTTTAAGTAAGCATACTTGAGTCCTTTAGGTATATGACATAGCATGTTGTTATTTATAACAAGTCAGATGGGCCAGTGTTAATCTGGAGTGGAGGAGGCAGCGTTACCCATTATGGTAAGACGGGACATAGTGTAAGGGGGCTGGCCAGCCACCCGCCCCAAATCTTGTGAAATCCTTTACTCCGTTTTCAGAGATCAAAGGTGATTTTATATAGGGGTAGTGCCTCATTCACCAATTTCAACCACAAGTTTTTATTCAGTGTCTGTGAACTCTTCCACGTCAACAACAGAGATTTCTTCGCGTAAAAGAATAGGATACGAAGGAGCCTCTTTGTCGAGGCAGACAGTGACAGGTCCCCAAAGATTCCCAAAAGGCAATTATTGGGGTTAATAATATTAGGAAGGCCCAAGGCTGTCGAGATGAAGGAGCCAATATCTTTCCAGAAGTGTTGTACAATCGGACATGACCAGAAGCGGTGCAGAATATCTGCTTGTTGGCTGCAGCCCCTAAAGCATGTGTCTGTGGATCATAGGCCCATTTTATATAGTCTATGAGGGGTGAGATGGGACTGGTGGAAGACTTTAATTTGAATCACTCGATCTCTAGAGGAGATTACCGAGGACTTGAAGGTGTCGGAGAATTCCGACCAATCCTCCTCTGTGAGTTGTATATCTAGATTATGTGGTGTGTGTGAACAATTTGTGCTTTGTGTTCAGACAGCGCTTGCAATGCGTGATCTATTGGAATTTCTAGTTTGCAATCATACATAAAATACGTGAAAATACTGCATAT
>BLSH010173708.1:403526-423020 GCA_018402905.1 Glandirana rugosa | reverse complement strand
CTCCCATTAACAAACACAGGTGTTTATACTTGTCCCACATATAAAAGGCCGACGAACACACCGTGCAGACACCTCCGATGACGTCACAGGAAGTGACGAAACGCGTCAGGTGACCACACGGTGACAGAGGCCACGCCCAGTAGGTTTGCAAGCAGGAAGTGTCTAACACTGAGCGCGAGCAAATACCTCTTAGAGCAGTCACAGTATATTGCAAATGAATGCCTTGATGTTTGCACTGTGAAATAGCTTGTTTGGCCAATAAACCTTTTTATTAAGTGATACACGATGAGTTATCCTTCTTTCTATTCACACATGGAATTCTGACAGCGGAAGGGAGCGCGACAAAAGGAGAGGACAACCACATCCATAGGTCGGATTGTAGACCTAAAGCGCGTTCTGACTTCTCCACACCGTACGGTGGGAGAGTCACAGGATTTCTGGTAAGCTGGGCACCATACCCTGAGCTATTTTTTATCATCACTCAGCACCGAAATACAGCACGAGCACTTTAAAGTACAAAGAATTACCCCATGCATAAGGAAAGAAAGCAGAGATAGACTGGAACTGAATCAGCACTCAGTCACTTTGTATTTTTGGACTTGCACATAAAAAACGTTTTTGCACAGAGCACAGCACTTCTACTTTGGACTATATATTATTATTTCACTATATCTTACCCACATTTCTACATTATTTATTGTATTTATGTGAAATTGTAATTTTATTTATTGCAACTGTGAATTCAATGTAATTTCATTCAGCCAGACACAGTTAAGTTTTGCTGCAGCAACTGAGCTACAGCAGCAACCACTGTTTTAATGTGTATGCAGTAATCTTAATATATGCAGTATTTTCACGTATTTTATGTATGATTGCAAACTAGAAATTCCAATAGATCACGCATTGCAAGCGCTGTCTGAACACAAAGCACAAATTGTTCACACACACCACGTTACTCCCCATAACAATTGGGCCACAACAGCAGCTTGCACATAGGGTATTACATCTCACACCAGAGGACACGCGCTGCCTAAAGGTACACATACCCCTCATAAAAGTATATCTAGATTAGTCCATTTAGTTTGGGCATTCCGGAATCTGGGGTTATTGTCCACAGCTAAGGCCATGTAGTAGGTTGAAATTAGTTTAGTGGGGACCGGGTCCCTAAGTAATTGTTCTAGGGGGGACATGTGGATTACATTATCTAGATTGCCAAATTGCGCTTTAATTGCATGTCTTAATTGGTAATAGTAAAATAGATAGGAATTCGGAAGATCAAACTCCTGCTGAAGTTGTCGGAAGGATTTATATCCCTGTGTGTCAAAGAGATGACACAGGTATTTAACTCCCTTTGATGACCATTTCACCAGGTCCGGTATAGATTCCAATTCCCTAAGCGTGCCGCTGTACCATAGAGGTGTGTTCGGTGAGGCGTCCCATGATTCCTGGACAAGTTTGTTTTTGACTGTCTGAAAGAGTGATAGGGTCATACGTATTATAGCTGTCCCCAGCCTATCAGGGACACTATCTCTATAGATCACATTGTGGAGTGTTTCCATGGACGAGACAATGGCCCCTTCCGTGCTGGTACAGGCATTAGTGTCACTAGGGTGTAGCCAGTCATGGACAGATACTAACTGAGAAGCCAAGTAATATAGGTAAAAATTAGGGAAGGCCAGACCAGCTAAGTGAGACGGAAGTCGGAGTGTCTCAAGTGCTATTCTAGGGGGTCTACCCCGCCAGAGGAAGGTCATGCATGTGGAGTCTATACTTTTAAAAATGGATTTGGGGACCCTACATGGCGCATTGGCTAGGACATAGAGTAGTTTGGGAAGATAGATCATTTTAATAACATTGGCCCTGCCCATGAGATCCAGCAGGAGATCCATCCACTTTTGAGTGTGTTCTTGTAATTGTTTCAATAAGGGGCATATGTTGTTCTCAATGTATCGCGGGAGCGGTAGTTGTACCATCAGTCCCAGATATCTAAATGAGGAGACTACCTGTAGTTCCGATCCCGCATATATTAAGGAAGTGGCCGCCTGGTCCAGAGGAAAGAGGATAGACTTTTCCCAATTCACCCTAAAGCCCGAGTAGTCTCCGAACGTGTTAATAAGGGTTAATAAATTTTTAAGGGAGTCTTGAGGATCCGCCAAATATACCAGAGTATCATCAGCATAGAGTGATATGCGTTCTTCTATCGTCCCAACGGGGAGGCCCTTAATTTGGGAAGTGTTGCGGATTTGTATGGCCAGGGGCTCCATAGCCAAAGCAAACAGTAGGGGGGATAAGGGGCAACCCTGTCTGGTTCCCCTGGTGATCGGAAACACCTCTGTCACTGAGGAATTTACTCTGATATGGGCTGTTGGGGAGCTATATAAGAGCTTGATCCAAGCTATCATACGCGGACCGAACCCATATCTCTCCAAGATCTCGAATAAGTAGGGCCATTCCACACTATCAAATGCTTTTTTAGTGTCGAGTGACACAATTACCCTGGTAGGTGTACAGTCATGGGGGTATTGTAGATTATGAAACAATCTGCGTATATTCATTATAGTGGATCTCCCTGGAATGAACCCGGCTTGATCACATCCTATCAACTTTCCAATTATTAGGTTAAGGCGATTGGCGAGCACTTTGGCGAGAATCTTAACATCCACATTTATTAGGGATATGGGGCGGTATGAGTCACAAATTAGGGGATCTTTTCTAGGTTTTAATAACAGAACGATTAATGCTTCCCGCAAGGATGGTGGGAGGATACCTTGTTTCAGAGCCTCATTATAAGTATTAAGGAGGAGAGGACTGAGTAGTGAGGCAAACTTCTTATACCACTCAGCCGGGAAGCCATCCAAGCCTGGGGATTTATGATTCGGGAGTTGCGAGATTGCCATCTGCACTTCCTCTATTGTGATGGGGGCTTCAAGATCCCTCATTTCCTGATCTGTTAAGTGCGGCAGTGGGATTTGTGCAAGGTATTCAGTCAGATGTATATTTGAATATTGCGCCCTTGTAGTATATAAATCTTTGTAAAAGGACAGAAACGCTTCCACAATCTCTTGCGGGGCGTCGCTAATCCCTCCTTGTAAAGTAAGAATTTGGGGAATAGAGACAGGGTTATGGTCTGGCCTAACTAGGTATGCTAAGAGCCGTCCGGCCTTATTACCATGTTCAAATATTTTTTGCGTTATATGCAACATACGTTTTTGAGTTAAATCTAGTAATTTGAGCTCATATTCCCTACGTTTAAGCTTCCACGTATCATGTCTCTGAGGGTCTGGGTGTGTGACATAATCTACCTCGGCTGCTCGGATTCTTACTCACGTGGTGCAATTCTACAAACAGTATGGCCCTTACTGCTTACACCTATTTGACAATTTTTGATCTTTTCAGTTTAATAACATGTTTGATAAGCTATTGGGTAATGATGAAAAAACACAGTCACACATATTCCTTTGGGTTTGAACGATTTGAAGTGCTTGCAGTCTTTGGCTCTACAGTCTTGGCCCAGCTTGGTGCACTGCTTATATTAAAAGAAAGTGCTGAAAGATTTGTGGAGCAGCCAGAGATACACACAGGCCGTCTGCTGGTGGGGACTTTTGTGGCTCTGTTTTTCAATCTGTTCACCATGCTCTCTGTTAGAAATAAACAATTTAGTTATGTTTCAGAAGCTGCAAGTACAAGTTGGCTTCAGGAACATGTAGCAGATCTGAGTCGAAGTTTATGTGGTATTATCCCTGGGCTGAGTAGTATCTTCCTACCTCGGATGAATCCCTTTGTGTTAATTGACATTGCTGGAGCATTAGCACTTTGCATTACTTACATGTTGATTGAAATTAACAATTATTTTGCCATGGACACCGCATCAGCTGTTGCTATTGCTGTGATGACATTTGGTACAATGTATCCAATGAGTGTTTACAGTGGCAAAGTTCTGCTCCAGGCAGACTGATGGAGCGCTGAAGTATAGCTACCTGCCGAGGGGCCAACAGCTGTGATAGATCCTAGAGACTCCATTAAAAACCTGCTACTGCCCAACACGATCTGTACCTCTGCTGCCCAAAGTGATATGTAGAGCCCGCCTTAAAAGATGTGTACTGTGCTGTTCAGGTCTGCAATAGTTCCCTAGTTAGTCTGTCATCACAAGTATATGCAATGAGGCTTGATATTTATTTTATTTTACTATGATTTACATAAGTAGTACGAGTATGTTCTGATGACTTACAGAAGGTCAGGGAGTGCATCATTGCTGTTGAAAGAGTCGGTGATATTGAGGATGCCTTTCCTGCAGTAAAAACATTCTAATGCAGCTTTTCTCCCACCTAAAACCCGCAAATGCAACTGGTTTTATGAAAATAGCTCCTGGATGCTATGGGCAGAGAAACATTGTAGCCCTGTTTAAAACCCTCTTCCAGGCAGTCCTTTGTGTTCTATCCTGGTATGTCTGTTAAATGTATTAAAAAGTTTAAAAAAATCATTCTGTGCTAGATCTTAAGGGTATCTCTTTCAATGAATCAAGAGCTATGTTTTTCCCTGATTTCTCACGAGATCCGAAAGTCTAAATTCTTGAACGTCAAAAAGAGACTCTAGAGTTTGCATTAGCAGTACTCCATGTTGAATCAGCATATAAGGAATTCCCCAGCCCCTGGATGACTTTTCATATGACAAATCGAGCAGAGCGATCTTACTTGCTGTTTTTCTATTTAAAATTCTGAGTTTCTGTCTCTGAAATAAATTTAATACTTTTAAAATACTAAAAAAAAAAAAATCTACCTCGGCTGCCACCATTGCCTCTTCCAATTCTCTGGTACATTGTACAGCATTCTTACGCAAGATACCTGTTGTAGACATAAAGGCACCCCGTAATAAAGCCTTGGAGGCCTCCCACACAGTGGAGAGGTCTGTGGACCCCCTATTAACCCTCCAATAGTCCGCAATGTCTCTCCCGCATGATCTCTGTACGATCTCGTCCTCCAGCCATTGTGGTCCCATGCGCCACAGGATGGGTCCCTGTGTAGGCAGGAGAAGAAGATCCACCATCAGGGTGCGTGATCAGACACCCCCCTGGGCAAATATGACACAGACGAAACCAACGGGAGAGCATCAGGAGTACCAAACACCAAGTCAATACGTGACATAGTATGAAATGAGTCAGAATGGCATGAATACTGATAATCGGAGGGGTGTTTCCACCGCCAGACCTCAGTGAGGCCATAGACTTCAGCCCATTCTACAAAAGAGGGGCAAGACCTACCCCCCAAGCGGTCCATTAAAGGGTCAAGAACAGCATTAAAGTATCCTATGTATAACACCGGTCCAGGGGATCTGGCGACAAGGAGGAGGGATAATCTGGAGAGAAGATCTGGGGAAAATGGGGGAGGTACATAGACATTGACCAGAGTAAAGGTCTTTCTGGCAATTTGTATAGTGAGTATAATAAATCGACCGTCAGGGTCCGTCGTCATGGATACAATTTCAGCCGATAGTGATTTTGCCAGTAGAATGGAGACACCCCTAGAGTATGTAGTGTGGGTGGCATGGTACGAGGCATGGTACGAGGAAGCCACCCAAGCTTTCTTTAGTGAGCGTACCTGCTCTTTGACTAGGTGCGTCTCCTGGAGGCAGATAATGTGTGGTCTGTAACGTTTAAGGACTGAGAAAATTAAGGACCGCTTGTGAGGAGAGTTTGCCCCCCTTACATTCCAAGAAATAATTTTTAGTGGATTAGCCATCCATAACATGTGAAACATTGCCTATACCGTATAGGATAATACAGGAATCAACATCATAAAAAGCAATCCAGAGTACATGGTTTAGGTATACCCATATGCAGCAGAGAAAAGTCATAAGTCTCGCCATTATAAAATAATGAAAGAACGATAGTGATTCAGCAACCAAAAACTCACCCGACCATAATAGGCCTGTTAAATCCCCCCCTCCCCCTCCCATCCCACCCTGCTCAACCATCCCCAACCTAGCGAGCTTGGATCCCGAACTGACCAAATGTTCAACAAAAAAAACCCCCAAAAACAAGAGAAAAAACAAGTAGAAGGCACTTCCCATGGCTTCGCCATGTAGTGGAATGGGGTCGGTGAGGTGATATTTAGCTTCATTGAAATATAACCGAAGTCTCTGAAGGATAAAAGTAATGTATAGAAGCGGTCAAGTGACCCCTCCCATGCAGATGTCTGTATCAAGAATACTTGCCAGGAGAGGGTCTAGGACAGTATAAGTGTCCCTAGGCGTTGATTTGTCTACTGCAATGTGGGCAGACCCAGACAAGGACCAGGTCAGTGTCAGTTTAACCTGCTCACGGAGTGTAGTCCCAGGTACAATGTCAATGACTGTTTAAGGTCTCCCACCGGGGACACCGATTAGAGGATAAAGGTACAAGCCCTACAGAGATGCAGCAGCATGTGCATTCAGGTTTCCAGCAGGATGGTTACATTACCAACGTGGTCGTCGAGCCAAGCCATGGCCTCTTTGGGTAAGTTGTAGAAATGGGCCCTGCCATCCCAAATGACTCTTAACTTGGCAGGGAAGAGCATAGCGTACTGTAGGCCCTCCTGTCGGAGACGGTTCTTTACTGCAGAGAAGGAGACGCGTTGTCGTTGTACATCTGCTGAGAAGTCAGGATAAATGGAGATGGTATTGCCGTTATATTTAAGTGGACCCTTTTCTCTGGCTAAACGCAGGATGGTCACTTTGTCTTGAAAGTTGAGGATACGTGCAATCAGGTAACGTGGAAGGGCCCCCGGATTTGGCGCTCGTGGTGGGGTATGGTGTGCTCTTTCAATGAGGAAGGTGTGAGACAAGCTTTCTACCCCCATTACCTCTCGTAGCCAGGAGTGCAGAAACCGCTCAGGACGAGAGCCCTCAGATCTCACCGGGAACCCCACAAAACGGAGATTATTTCTCCTGGAGCGATTCTCTAGGTCGTCGATTTTTGCACGGAGAGCCGCCATTTCTGCAGTAGTTATCTGAACAGCAGCTGACATTGGTTGTACCGTGTCTTCTAAGGTACTGATGCGTTCTTCAGCAGCTCCAGTTCTTTCCCTTAAAGTTTGTACATCTTGCTTCAGTAGTGAGTTGTCAATGCGGATAGTTTCAATTTGTAATGACGGAGAAGTCTTGCAGTTCTGAATCGCCAGCATAATTTCAGCCAGTGTAGGCTCCGCTGTAGGTGGCCCTGAAGCCATACTATCAGTAGGGCTGTGTGGGGAGTACAACACCAGGTGGGGCTCACTCTGTGTTTTAAATATGGCTGGCCCAGATGCACATATTTCTTGGGGTGACGATGAAGAGGAAGCTGCATGTGGCGGGGACTGGGACATGGGTACAGGGTCCGCCACACCTCCCGCGTCCCCCTGTCTTCTAAACCTGGCTAGTTTTTCTGCTGCTGAGGCAGGTATAGGAGGACCGTATTTGACCATCATAACGCCACTATAGGGGGACACGTTTCCCACCCCCCAGTCAAATAAAGGTATAGGAGAACGACACAGATGTGTAGGGGGGCCACCCGCCCAGGAGAGGTAGTGACTGGTAAATAGTTTAGGTGAGGCTCTCCAATGCTAGAACACAGGGGTGCAGTCTATGGCAGGCTGTATTTGGTCCCCCACACCAAGTGATCCCAGCACTCCCCTACTGTAGACAGGCAGGCCGTCTGGGGGGATAGAGGCAGTGCCCAAATGATTATATAGCAGTATGGGAGATAGTCAAGTTCTTCCCTTTGGTGAAAGAGAGACAGTAGGCCCAGAGGGTGTACCAAGATGGCAGCCGCACGATGTAGGCCGCGATTCCCCCCAGTCTCCTTTACTCACAAAATCTGCCGCTGGTATTATCCTTGGATAGGCAGTGGGGCAGCTGGGCGTGCAGATGGGTACCCTGGAGGCCTTTGGAGTGTGGATGGTCCGGTAGTTGGAGGAACCGCGGCGTTCCGCAGACTAGGCCGCAAAGCCGGGGCCTCAATTAGCGGGTCCGGCCAGCCAGCTATGGAAATATGCCCCGAGGCACAATGTGGATGGCTCTGCAGGTCGTGGGCAGGGTTGGCTGAGCCTGCGGAGGCTCAAAAACATGCAGATTGCTAAGGATGGCAGAGGATTGATGTGAGGATGGACGGAGCTCTGTTCCTATGCGTCCTTCTCCTCTCACATCCCGGACACGCCCCACCGGGATTATTGTAATGTTAATTACAATTATGATAACCTGCTGTGAGGAAAAGTATAGGACACAGTGAGGATTCAATGCTCTATCCTCTACTCACTGTGTCCAGTTCAGCCACGTGCTCCTCCTGCTCTTCCCTATCAGCCGTCTGCCTCCTCACATTTCAGCACCTGAGGATGGGAGCTGGGAGCCAGGCGGTGATTCACAGTATCACTCCGCCGGCTGGGACTAATTGTATAGTAGGGGGGCATGATGTACATACACCCGCCCCAAAAATGAAGAAATAGTCCCGCCACTGCGCTCGCCTCCTGGGCCCCTCTGTAACCTGATGGGGCCCAGGAAAATTATATATCCCCCCTCCATCAACAAGTAGGAGCGGGGGAGAAGTTTGGCAAGCCTTTTTTTTTAAAGCAGTTATGAACTGTAATGCTGCAGACTCGAAAAAAAGTCCACGGCGACTGCTGCGACACCTTGACGATTCCAGGGGGTGGCACTCGCCCCCTCTTGCCCCTATGTGCGGACGCCCATGGGCCCGTGTGCCTCCCTTGTACACCTGGATAGGAGGGATGGCGGCATTTACAGGAACCAATCCCCTCCATTTTCCTCCTAATGGAGGAGATTGGTTCCACCGCCCCTCCTATCCAGTTTACTTGTCTTTTGCTGTTCCTAGGGTAGCTGTGTGTTTCCCTGGACCCCCCCCCCCCCCACAGAGCTATTGTCTTCCCCCTCCTCTCTCCTGCCAGCTGCTGTAGAAGATGTGTCATCATGGAGAGATGGGAATGGGTCGGTAAATTTGTCATTTACCATCTCTTTCCTTTTCTGACTGGACAGAGTCACTGATTGGTACCAATTGGTTCACTCATAACTGAAGCATAGTAAACTGTTTTATACTATACTTCCGTTTCTGAATGAATAGGAGGCTCGGTACACAACTATTCATTTATTCGGTGGGACCATAATAAAGGGACCCACGACGGGAGTAAAGGGCCTCAGGATCAGTGTGAAGAGGGAAGGGCCCTGACCAGGGGTCAGGGGGACCCTTCATGATTTCTTGCACTGGGGCCCTGAAGGTTCTAGTTACGCCTCTGCACTTCTCCCATATCTTAATAAATGTATTATCCGAAGAGTAATGTTCATTTGTTACTTCTACTCTTTATTAGTGCAAGGGTTCAGGGAAGTCTAATGCATAATAATTAGTTTCCAAGCCTAAAAGAGAGCCCTCAAAACAACTTCCTGGATGTAAAGCTCATGGGGAAGATGTTCAACTCCTCCCTAAGATGCAAGTAAGAGACTTAATGGCAATTTTTAGATATAAAATTTCCAGATAGTCACCCCATGGGTAATTCTATATTACATGTATACTAAAACATATCAATATATCCAGAAAAATGCCACATAAAAGTGAGAAGGAACATCTAATAGTAAAGACGACTTTATTATGTAACCTGGACTGTAGCTGATAACTGTTGCAGAACTTTATTCTTTGTTGCTGCTGTATTATCCGTTTGCAGTGTGGGCAGGGTTAAACTGAATATTTATTGATGCAGAAGGAAACCACTTTGAAATGCTCCTCTATGGATTGTCTTTAGTGAAGGGGCGGTCATCTTAGTTGGGTCTAACTGGATCCTAGAGTTGATTGGATGATGGCATAGAGCAAGGAGATGTGGGTCTGCAGGCTGGTAAGAAAAGGGGAGAGGACTGTCTTTAAGAAAGTCAGTGTGTGGCTGAAAGATTGGGCTGCTGCTGCTGCTGGCTAAACGGATCCCTGTCATAGTTGACCACAATCAGGAGAAGTACGAATAGACTACTCACCTTGCCTGAGAAGTCAGGAACTTTCTCTATGGGAGGATGAGAGGTATGATTTGCTATGCCTCGTGAGATCATAATTTACCGGAGAGCACCACTTGTGAGGAAGGAAGGGAGGGCCTGTCTCGGGAGGGCCTGTCTCGGGAGGGCCTGTCTCAGCAGGACTGAAAGTGAGACATCACAGCAATTCCTACCACTTTCTGAGGCCCTGAACTGAACCAGTGCATGTGTCAGGAGACCGAGAGGAGGAAGTCCTGGGTCTGATAAGAGACTAAAATTGTACAAGTACAGTACATCTATTGCCTGCAGGGAAACTGTAGTCCTTTCTACAAGGTCCTCACATTACTGGCCGATTTTTTTTTCATCAATCACTGGCCAGTATGATAAAACTGGGACCTTTAGGACTGTCTTACTGTTGTTAGGTAAATGCAGCTCAGTTCTGTTAACACCTTCCCAAGCACTGTTGTTTTGGGAGGACGTCATATGACGTCGTCCCAGAACGTGCCTCTCGTACAGCCGCAGGGCCATGCAGCATCGCAATCTGTCACCGGCTGTATCCACCAGACACAGCCAACTGCCAGTACCATGTGATCACTGTGGCCAATGACAGCAGATCACATGACAATCGCAAATAAAAGATGGCTTCCTTTCATGCCATCCATTGTATACATTTGTGTTGCTAGCCTGTGATTAGCCACAGTGATCACATGGTACGGACAGGGCCAATCACAACCCATCTGTACCATGTGATTAGCTTTGGAAACTCACAGCTAATCACACACTCACTTCCCCAGAGTAGTACAGTGTTACTATGCCAGCACTGTATTGCTCTGGTCACAGTGTGTTAGAAAAAAAATCATAAAAGTGGTCTCCGCTGTGGATTTTATAATTTTTATCTATGGCGCGAGAGGTGTTCCCCCCTCCCGCCACGCCCCGGTCGTCTCTGCCGCTTACCGGATCCGTCAGTAGCAGCGGAGACGATCCGATGAGTTCTCCTGTTGGGCAGGAAGTCGACTGAGGGCATGATAGCCCTCACTCGACTCTATGCCCTTGGAGGACGGAAACAACGTCAAACATCACTTCCGCCCTCCGGCCTTAAAGGGACAATTCAGCCACTTGCTGACCAGCCGCCATCGTTATACAGTGGCAGGTCAGCTCTCCTATGCGAATTGGCGTAGCTGTATGGTGGCTAGTGCAGGAGTGATTGCAGGGCGGGTGCGATGCCCACCGGCGACCTGCGATCGCCTAGTACAGAGGCAGAACAGGGATCTGCCAATGTAAACAAGGCAGATCCCCGTTCTGACAGGGGACATGACAAAGATCCACTGTTCCCAGTCATCGGGAACAGTGATCTCTGTCATGTCCCTGCCAGGCCAGCCCCCACACAGTTAGAATACGCTGAGCGAACACAGTTAACCCCTTGATCGCCCCCTAGTGTTAACCCCTTCCCTGCCAGTGTCATTTATACATTGATCAGTGCGTTGTTATAGCACTGATCACTGTAATAATGCCACTGGCCCCCAAAAAGTGTCATTTGGGGACAGATTTGTCCGCCGCATTGTTGCAGTCCCGCTAAAAATCGCAAATCGCCACCATTACAGTAAAAACAATTAAAAATAAATAAAAGTCCCTAAATCTATCCCATAGTATGTAGATGTGATAACTTTTGCGCAAACCAATCCCTATACGCCTATTGCGATTTTTTTTAACCAAAAATATGTAGGAGGGTATATATTGACCTAAACTAATGAATAATATTTTTTTTGGATATGTATTATTGCAAAAAGTAAAAAAAAATGTTTTTTTCTCAAAATTGCCACTCTTTGTTTCTTTATAACGCAAAAAAAAAAAACCGCAGAGGTGATCAAATAACACCAAACAAAATTGATGTCCTTTTTCCCCACAAATAGATCGCACTGCGATATGCAAACTGAAAATGGGGTGTCGTTAACAATGTACTGGCACCTCCCTTCAGTTCGCATATGGCAGTGTGAATTGCCACCGGGGAGGCTAGCGATGAGGGAACCCGCAGTGGATTCACAGGGTTCCCGCATTGCTGCAGGGTGAACCCAGCCTAAGTCAGAATGCTGCAGGTGTTTAACCATATCTCTCAGAGTAACGTTATTATCTTATTGATGGCTTCTATAAGTACACTTCCTAATCCTCTCTTCTTTAGGCTATGCTTGGATTAATAAAACCTTTGAAATGCCTCAAAGTGTGTAAGTAAGTGCTAGGGGAGCGATGTGTGTCATCTTTAGGTGTGCAGAGAAAGCACAAAACAATTCAGCAGCTCCTCTGAGGGTAGCACTGCAATAATAATACATGTTATTATAACATATTACAAATCAAAGACCTATAAACTCACATGTGCAAAGTGCCAACAACACTAGCAAAAGTTTACTGCAAATGAAAGCTTCAATACCCGTGTGGGGGACCAGCTCCATACGTTGTTGCGCCCGACAACTGCAACGAGTCTCATCCCCGTATTAGACTTTGTCAGGGGCATGAGGAGGAAGACCACCTTCACGGTTACATTCTCAAAGCTCTTGAACAGATGACCCAGGAAGCAGTAAAGCTGAGCCAGTGTGTACATTACAATACTGTCTGAAGATAATTACATTTTTTTTGACTAGTCAAACATTAAAGATTTATGTATTTCATTTGTTTATTTAGCTAAAGTCCCATTACTGATCTTCTTTCCAACATAATAATAAAGGGCCAGTCCACTCAATATTGACTTTGTTCATTTCATTATGTTACGTGCTGAATAGTTAAGGGCATTTTTTACCTGTGGACATAGTAGATAAGAGATAAACTTTCTGTCCAGTATTTTATTTTTGTAGTTTCTGAGCATGCGTAGTTGTGATTGTACGATTTTTTTCGTACGAAAACCGTACTAATGATACGAAAATCGGACGTTGAGTTGCCGTACGAAAAAAATTTGCGCAACCAGCTTTTGTCTTACGAAAAATCAAAATCCGCTGTTGAAAGGAGCATACCAACGGTAAGAATTTCAGACGATCGGCCGTCAAGCGAAAATTTCCGTCTGAAATTCTCATCGTGTGTACGGGCCTGAAGGGTAGAGAAAAACACTTCCTATTCCATACAAAACAACAGAAACATTTTTGTAAGAGCCGGGGTTTACCCTACCTGACAATTTCTTAAATCTCTCCAGCACTTCTTGTTGTAATATCTGCACTTGGGCTGGGTTGGTCTTCTTTGCTGTGGTCTCGCTCTCTGTGCTGGATTGTTATACTTATTTATTCCATATTATTGCAAATGCAACAGGAGTTGCAGAAACATGCAGGGTTAGGCGGACACACCAAAAACCTCCAGGAAGACAGGAACACAAAATTACAGCATGTCACTATTGGAATATCCAAGGCAAATAAGAAGCAATGAAGAAGTAATAATAATACCAAGCAACTCATTTAGAAGTCCAAAAGGCTGATCTTTTTAAGGCACAACCAGGATGATTGTTCTTAACCCTCCAAACATACCAACAGTTTTTATTGTGTGCCATCCTGTTTGTGAACCAAGGAGATCATTCATCATGAGACATTTGTTTCGTTTCAGATAGATTCGTTATGTTACTAATGTTTCGTTGATTTGTTTCGGAATTATTTTATTTTAGTTTAATTGAGTTTTCGTTTTTTCTATTAATTCTCTAACGCATTCCAAATTTTTGGAATGATTCGAATTTGGATCGGCCGAAAAATTATCAATCGATTCTAATTCTGTGTGAAGATTAGCTGGTTATTAAGAAGTGGGCCGAGAAGCTGGCCTCCGCATCCTTAACAAACGATGACTCGTCAGCTGTTAGAGGGCTTCCCGGGGCATGCTGGGTCGATCATATCTCAAGGGGCGGGGCCACCCAGTGACATTTGAAGGTGGCCCCACCCCTTACCTATTTAAGAACTGTCAGATGGGAGCCTTAGTTGGAACCGGGGGTTTTTCTCTTTTATTTATTTTTTTTTTTCAATCGGCGCTGGTGGCAGACGTCATGATTGATGATGGATCTATGCTAGGGGACTTTTTTTGATTTTTGATTTTTTTTAATAAAGAACCTGTGTTGTGAACACTTTTTTGGTGAATGAATAGGCCATACTCATTCACAAGGGGGGGGGGGGCAAGACCTGGGGCCCCCCTTGTTAAAGGATATTTCCTGATTCTGATAAACTCCTTGCCCTCAACCCCCTACAACCAACAGCCAGGGTTGTGGTGAAGAGGCTCTTGTCCCCATCAACATAGGGAGAAGGTTCATGGGGGGCCCCAAAGCACCCCTGATGTTGAGGGCATGTGGCCTGGTATGGTTCAGGAGGGGGGACACTTGCTCACCCCCCTTTTCTGGCCTGTTGGGCTGAATGCTCAGATAACGGTCTTATATGAATTTGGGGGGGGGGGCAGCGCCGTTCTTTTTTTAACTTTGGGTCAGATTCTCCTTGAAATCCATACCTATATTTTATTGCTAGCATTCTTTTGTTTACATTCAGCTGTCAGTGGGGAAAGCCACTGACAGCTGATTAGTCATCAGTTGTTAAGGACACGGCGGCCGGCGGCCTGGCCTGCTCCTTAACAACCAGTTATTCTTCACACAGAATTTGAATCAGTCAATCATTTTTCGACCAAACTGAATTCTAATCATTCTGAAAATTTGGAATTGGTTAGAAAACTAATATACGAAACAAAATTAAACAACTTTCAACAAAATTTGTTACTATTTCATCTCCGAATAACCAAAAATTTGTCCGAAATTTATATTTGGACCGATATGAATTGCACATGTCTAATCATCATTTGCCCCCTAAAATTAGTGAGTTGATGTCATCATTCTTTTCCTCTTTTTAGTACTTTTTCCAGGGTGTGGACCATGGTAGATGTTAGCTGTCTGGCCAAAGCCATTGAACTCCAAAAACGATATGCTGTTAAAATATCAGACTGAAGTCTCCAACATCTAGTGTCTTATGATATAAAAGCTAGGGAATATCTCAACCCACCAGTCCCCACCAGTAACCACTTTTTTGACTGGACAGCCCCTAACTAAAGCGCCTAGGTCTTCTCTCGGCTTTCAGTCCCTGTTAGTCACTGTTCCTGCTGGATGTCACAAAATGCTTTTGAAATAATATTAAAAAAACGTAATTCAGTCATATTCTGTGTTTCATGTTGCCAAAACTAGTTTCCCTATTGACCTTTACTTCTAGTTGCTGTTACATGTATGGACTGAAAAGTGAGTAATTATAGGTATCTCTTTCTCTTGTCTCTCCACATGAACAAAAGCCGTCATTAGCGCAAAGCTGTGCATATTTTTGGTTCTGCTGTGTATGACAAATTAGCTTGTCAAGCGGCTGGCAGGAACTAATGCACCAGACATCTTTACAATAGCTGAAAGTATTTTAAAGTTGTTGTGGTATTCACAAGATTTCTCTGACCAGACAAAACGCAGTTCATCTTGCTAACACATATCCCTGCAGGCCAATCATTTTCAATTAATGGCAACCATCAAAAAGCTTTACGCTTGAAAGGCTTTTTTTCTGTTAGTCCTCCAAAATAGGGTTCAGTACAATCAGAAACAGGTTACTGTTTTCATGGATTGCTATAGCATTTACACATGTTCATTGTACATCAATAGTAAGGAAAAAAAATCTACTATCATTTTCTGATTATCTTTAAATTAGCAATGCATATAATCACATTGCCAGGAATTGAACTACCTCTTGAAGGTACAAGTGCTTCCACAAAATTGGTTTTGCCCAGCCAAACATTCTCCTTTGTCAGTAAGCTAGTAGTAGGTAGACCTGGAACATCTTTTTTCCACAAACCTTTGACAGAAGGTTTTACATCATGGCTGACAAGTTACAGAACTGCCTGATGATGCTTTGTACCAATGGACTGACATCAGTGGAAGAAAACCGTATTTATTAGTCAAGCATTTTTCAGTATAACTGATTGCTAGCTGTTACCCAGCTAATAGGAGACAGGAAGTCCAGAGAACGAGACTCCACACAAAATGACATAAGAGTTCATTCCAAGTGCATAGCAGCGGTACTTCAGTGCCACTTTATGTTTGCATCATTCCCTTACTATAGTAAAGATAGAAATTAAGAACATCTGCTCAGATGTTCTTTATAAATCAAAGGTGCAGACAAGGTAACATGGCCAGCTTTTTTGTGATCCATTTTCTACAGTTTTTTCCAAACACTAATGCCAGTGAAGACATGGGAGTGGTGGGCAGTCCATGACTGAGTCTCAGTCAGCACCAAGGAAGAGCGAAATTGAGAGCTTTCATTTTACCATAATTTAGGTGAAAATGGGTCGATTTTTTGCAAAATGTCACCCTTTTTGTGAAATGCAGAAGAATGAAAGGGAAAAAGGAAATAAAACTTTTTTGGGTGGTTTTTGAGGGTGCAAAAGAACCTACTACTTGATTCCTGTAGGGTTGTTAAAGCTCCATTCAACTATTATGGACCTTTCTCATTAACCTTATATTTCTAGGTTTCACTCACAGGAAGAAAAAAATAGACAGTGAATAAACGTATAATGCAACATTGTAACACATATAATAATTTGTACACAAATATTGATTAAAATTGAACATTAATCTGCTTATATTTAAACCTCCCTGGCCCCCCCTCATCAATATGTTCAAAACTAATCTTAACCGCTTGCCGACGGCTGATCGGCAATTGACGGTGACAATGTGGCTCTGTAACGCGAATCGCCGTCATACGACGGCGGCCGCGATACAGAGCCACTGTGAGCGCGCGCGCCGCCAGAGGCGTGGGCGCGCTCACTGTGTCCGGGGGGGTCCAGGGAGCGGGTCCGGCGGCTTCGATTGCCGCCGGCCACCCGCGATGCCCCCCCCGGAGCGAATGAGCGGAGGTCCGTGTATGTAAACACGGACCTCCGCTCTGTGTGAGGGGGAAGGGAAGTGATCACAGCCTTCCTGTAAGTGAAGGCTGTGACCACTTCCTTTCCCCAGCTAGGCAAGTCCCCATACAGTAAGAACACGCCCAGGGAACACAGTTAACCCTTAGAGCGCCCCCTGCAGGTTAACCCCTTCACTGCCAATGGCATTTACACAGTAATCAGTGCATTTTTATAGCACTGATCGCTGTATAAATGCCAATGGTCCCAAAAAAGTGTCAAAACATTCCGACATGTCCGCCCCAATATCGCAGTACCGCAAAAAATCGCAGATCGCCGCCATTTTTAGTAAAAAATAATAAAAAAATAAAACCCCCAAAAATGAATTCTCATCATCCGTAAATGCGACCACTTTTGCGCAAACCAATCAATAAACGCCGATTGCGATTTTTTTTATCGCAAATATGAGGAAGAATATAAATCGGCCAAAAACGGTGAAAAAAAATGTTTTTTTATATTTTTTTTTTGGATTTGTATTTTAGCAAAAAGTAAGAAATTTGGGTTTTTTTGCAAAATTGTCGCTCTTCTTTTGTTTATAGCGGCGATCAGAAATGACGCAGAGGTGATCAAATACCACCAAAAGAAAGCTCTATTTGTGGGAAAAAAAGGACGCAAATTTCGTTTGGGTGCAACGTTGCACGACCGCGCAATTGTCAGTTAAAGCGACGCAGCGCCGAATCGCAAAAAGTGCTCCGGTCCTAAAGCTGGAAATCCTTCCAGGGCTGAAGTGGTTAGAAAGTATTATTTTACTGAAAGGGTGGTTGATGATTGGAATAAACTACCAACAGAGGTTGTGAGACAATCAACAGTAAATGGCTTCAAACATGCTTGGGATAAACATAAATCCATAGTCAGACAACAAGGTTAATGTAAAAAATAAATAAATAAATAAAAAGGGGCAGACTCGATGGACTACTCAGTCTTTTTCTGCCGTCACGTTTCTATGTTTCTATGTTAAAATATGTTAAAAAATGTTTAAATGCAATCTTTAATTTTTCATTACATACCTTATTTTAGACCCAGTGATGTCATCACTGGGTCACTTTGTCTCTCTATACAATGCAGGCACCTCATTACTGGTAAAACGGGATTGCAATATGCTGTTGAGAATGAGCTTTTGTTTGTTCTTGATCAGATTTGCATCTGAAACCTAAAGTCAGCTTCCATTCCTGGGTCTATGAGCTGCAGGTGGGGGACCCCCTGTCCACAGCCGATGTACAATATGGTATGGAAAAGGTTGTGACATCATTGGCCTAATGGAGCCACTTAGGCAAGGGGCTCCCTCTTGGTGCAAATATAAAAATGCCTTGATGGGTAAATGTCAGAAATGGGCATTCCTAGGCAGGCTGCATTTTCATGATGACTTCCCTAGGAAACACCCACATGTAATACATCTGTGAATGAAAGAACTGAAACCCAGTAAATATAAGTGGCTGTCCAGGGTCAGGCTGTGGAGGAAAGAATTAAAAGATGATGGATGTCCTCCAGCCAGGAAATGTAAGAGTTGGGCTCTAGCTAATTTGTTACAGCTTCAAATGTACAGTAAGCTGTTTCAGTACAAGAGAGAAGCTTGTAAAACTGTGCAAGGCTGAAGGTAAAGTTAGGGTTTAGCTTTAAAGTGGCTTTAAAGTCAGAAGGTTTTTTTTTTCTTAATGCATTCTATGTGCAGCAGCTTCCCTCTGTGCCCCAAATACTTACCTGGCCCCAATCTCGATCCAGCAATGTTGCCCGAGAGTCACAGCTGTTTGGGACTTTCCCTCCTCATTGGCTGAGACAGCAGTGGGGGACCATTGGCTTCTGCTGCTGTCAATCAAAGTCAGTGAGCCAATGAGGTGAGAGAGGGGCTGGGCTGAGCCACAGCTCCGTATCTGAATGGACACACATAGCAGCAGCTCGTCTTGGGTGCCCCTATAGCAAGCTGTTTGCTGTGGGGGCATTCGGCAGGAAGGAGGGGCCAGAAGAGGAGGACCAGGGCTGCTCTGTGCAAAACCACTACACAGAGCAGGTAAGTATAACATGTTTGTTATTAAAAAAAAAAAAGAGAGACTTTAGTATCACTTTAAATGCATGAGAACAGGGAAAAACACAATGACAAAGCTCTTTCTCATATACTCTGCAAGGTAAATCCACACCGCATATATACACATATATATATATATATATATATATATATATATATACTGTAAATATATATATAATTACAAATGGAAAACAATTGTGCAAATGGTGACCGACAGCAGCAAACACAGCTTTAGTCTATAATGCAAACAAAAGAATAAAGAAAATGCGTTGCGCTACACGTGGCAAAATTTCAAATTAACGTGTCACTAACAAAAACCTATGAAACCTGAAATATATATAAAAAAATTTATAAAAAACTTACTAATATAGTGTTCAGTTATTAATAGTGTTCGATTTGTGTAAATAAAAGAATAAAAACTAAATACATATGTGTAAGTGATAAATAAGTAAATACGATATAAAAATCGCGTTGCGTAAAAGAAATAAGAAAACAAACGTAATATCTGATTTCGACACAAACGACGACAGCCAGTGGTAAACGTGTTAACAAAAGGTAAACATTAATATATATATAAA
>BLSH010173708.1:390091-403165 GCA_018402905.1 Glandirana rugosa | reverse complement strand
AATTCGCACCACATTGCACAAAAAACGCGTGCGTTTTTTGTGCAATGCGGAGTGCGAATGCACCGCACATATGTGAACCGGACACATTGAAAACAATGTGTTTTCAAGTGTCCTGCAAATTGGATGCGGTTTAAGCCACATCCAATTCGCATAGGTGTGAACCCAGCCTAAAGGTAGGTGAAACAAAAAGAATAAATCCCAGACATGTTGATAGGTGCAAATAGGTGACATGAATCCAAAATCAGTGATTTCATGGTGCTGTGACAGACTGAAGGAGGACAAATTGAATGCTTACCAGAACGGTTGGATTTACATGGTCATACGACCAGCAAATCAATCAGGCTTGTGTGGGGTGACCCCAACTAGGATGATGCCAAGCTTCCACCTCTATGTCCGGTATGCAGTTGGTACAATGCAGGTAGTCCACAGGAACTCTCAAAATGCCATCTCAGATTACAATAAACGGAGGGCAATATATTCAAGCCTGAATATATATGGAGGGTAGGAACATGACTCTCCCAATTTAAGATCCCATGGAACCGTCACACTTTCCAGCACCCCTGGGGGATCCCGTGTGGGGTTGTGGGGGGGGGGGGTGTTTCCTCCTGTAAGTGTCCTTAGAGGTTGTCCTCCAGCTTCTCTGCTGCTTCTTCCAGCAACGTCTTCTCTCTACTTCTCTATAATTCTAATACACATTTCCCCTAAACAGCTCAGTGAGTGAAATTAGGAGTTCCCAGATCAGTGGAAAATCTATTTTGACAAAAGCACTCCCTTAATTCCTAATCTGCACCAGATTCACATGAAGGACATCATAAAAGCAAGGGACATGCTTAGGTCTAAGTCTTACAAAGCACTGTACCACCCATTCCTTTTTTTTTATTACCTTTATGACTAGGAGATATATAGATACCAGAATATCAAATATTGGTAAGGTACGTTTTACCTCAAATGTAGATCCTATGTTTGCCTTGGGAGATAAGCAACTGCAGCAGGAGTTAGTTTGAAATGTTCTTGTAATCCAGTTCACAAGGTTTGGATCTGCCAATTAGCCACATTTACAAGACGTGGCTTGGCTTAAATCAAGGAAGCAAAAATGGCTCAAGTCTTTATTTTATATCTGGAGACTGGAGAATGAATTAATCTCCTAATAATTCCTGATAGAATATTAGAATACAAGAGTGTTGGGATTCTAGGGGATTCATATTTTTAAATTACAAGCTTAGAAAAAGACTGCCAAGGGAAAAAGGTAGAAACGAGACATGAGGGAAAATCCACAGCAAAAAAAAAAGAGGCAGAGGCGCTAAGGCTTCTTTCACTTGTACATCTGTGAGAGGGGTCATCTTTGCACACAGGGGATGCATCCGTGTGCAGGCTGTCCTATTCATGTCTATTGAGATGCAGCCGTTGCTCTCAGTTTGACAGTTGTGCAGGTATGTGTCCCTGAATGCAGATTGTTTGGATGATACGGGGCATCTGTGCATCCTGTGCTGGCAAAGATTGTCCTTTGCACAGATGCACGCAAGGGCTGTCCCATGTAAATGAGGCCTAAAATGCAATTTGAGGAAAACAACCAGCAAACTCCTAATGCTTTTTTAACAGCTATTCTCTGAAATCCACTTCTGCCAGAACACAGAGAGCACCTCTTGTGGGGTCTCGTTTTCATTTCAAATACCAAATGGACCCTCTGCACACTGCTACACCCTTCTCAGCTAACTATGCAATGTAAAACTGGGATATTTAGTTTACATATATTGCGATACATGTTTAAGCTGACCAACTCCGTCAAAGTAATCCCTCTTCTGGCCAGTCCTACACTGCCTTGCCACTACAAGTGCTACGGTGGACACCATGCCAACCTAGGGCATAAAGACACAAGATGGGAGAGAGCAACTAGGTTTAGATCTGGTCACTGACCTGTATATAACAGAGAAAAGATAAACCTGTGCTCAGATCCCAATAGCTTATACATGTAATGAACTACCAGGTGCTAAAGGGGTGTGACCACACCAATCCATTTGGTATTTGTAGTGTTAACATGTGGTCACATCCCTTTAGCACCTGGTAGCTCATTACATGTACAAACTATTGAGATCTGAGCACAGGTATATCTTTTATCTTTTTTCATTTTGCATTTCAAGAACAGGTTCACTTTAACCACTTGCCGACCGGCAATCGGCAATTGACGGCGGCAAAGTGGCTCTGTAACGCGGATCGCCGTCATATGACGGTGGCCGCGAGATCGCGCTCACTGTGTTCGGGGAGGGCCAGGGAGCGGGTGCGGCAGCTTCGATTGCCGCCGGCTACCCGCGATGGCCCCCCCCGGAGTGAAGGAACGGAGGTCCGTGTATGTAAACACGGACCTCCGTTCTGTGAAGGGGGAAGGGCTGTGATCACAGCCTTCCTGTATACGAAGGCTGTGACCACTTCCCTTCCCCTGTTAGGGCAGTCCCCCCACAGTTAGAACACGCCCAGGGAACATACTTAACCCTTAGAGCGCCCCCTGCAGGTTAACCCCTTCACTGCCAATAGCATTTACACAGTAATCAGTGCATTTTTATAGCACTGATAGCTGTATAAATGCCAATGGTCCCAAAAAAGTGTCAAAATGTTCTGACATGTCCGCCCCAATATCGCAGTACCGCTAAAAATCGCAGATCGCCGCCATTACTAGTAAAAAATAAAAAAAAAAATAAAAACCCCAAAAATGAATTCTCATCCTCCATAAACGCGACCACTTTTGCGCAAACCAATCAATAAACGCTGATTGCGATTTTTTTTATCGCAAATATGAGGAAGAATATAAATCGGCCAAAAACTGTGAAAAAAAATGTTTTTTTATATTTTTTTTTTGGATTTGTATTTTAGCAAAAAATAAGAAATTTGTGTTTTTTTGCAAAATTGTCGCTCTTCTTTTGTTTATAGCGGCGATCAGAAATGACGCAGAGGGGATCAAATACCACCAAAAGAAAGCTCTATTTGTGGGAAAAAAAGGACGCAAATTTTGTTTGGGTACGACGTCGTACAACGAGCAGGAAGGGAAAGAAAATGTGCTGAATGATGAATCTCCCATACAGACAGCAATAAAAACTTAAAAGTGGATCTAACCCTTGACCACGCTGTTTAAAAATCAAACCAAGAGTCCTGAGAAAACTGCACTGAACTCTTCTGAGTTTGGGCCTTGTTTGCACCTTGAGCATGTGATAAATGTAGATTTTACACCTGACTAACCAATCCAGCCGAGGTGTTTACATGGAGGATCACAGATGAAAGCACATTTTTACAGGTACTGGATGACTTTTAAAATGGCATGTAGATGCCAATGAAACATAAACCACAAATTCTTCCAAAACACAGACTGTGACATGATTCCACTTGTTAGTCATGGCTGACAAATTCCCTGCACAATTCTAAAGTGCAAGTGCTGATAGTTTTCCCCCTAATATTTCCTCTGATTATATGAATCCGGATGTTTGTCAATAGGTACTAAACAGAGGATGAATCTTTAAGAACCCAGGCAGATGTTAGCATACATATAAATAAAAGCAATTCATCGTGACACCTAGATCAAGCTTGTAGTACACCTTTCCATGCTACATACTGTAGCTATATTATTACTAACAGGATTAAAATATAGGAGAGCCCTTGTAAAACAACCCATTCAGTTTGAAATAGAAATAAAAAGGAAACTATTTGAGCCAAAAATAATCCTTGCATTTCTGTCAGATAATGCACCACTTCGCCCAGAAATTTGTTACAATAACAAATGTTTAGGCACTATCGAGTTTATTTCTTTTGTTTGTATTGGTATGACACAAAAAAGTGGAGAAACACAAAGCCAAATCTGACACATTCCATGCAAAACTCCAAAAGTGGACCCTCAATTTAATATTTTGTAGCACACCCCTTGGAAAAAATAACTGAAATCATTCACTTCCTGTAACCATTAATGAGTTTCTTACACCTCTTTGCTGGAATTTTGAAACACTCTTTTTTTCAGCAACTGCTTCAGGTCTCAGAAAGGTCTTGTAAGGGTTAATTTTACTAACTGCTGTTTTGAGATCTCTCCACAGGTGCTCTATGGAATTTAGATCTGGACTCATTCCTGGTCAGTTCAGTACTCTCCAGCGCTTTGTCTTAAACCATTTCTGGGTGCTTTTTGACGTGTACTTTTGGTCATTGTCCTGCTGTAAGACCCATGACCTCTGACCCAACTCTCTGACACTGCACCCTACATTGCACCCCAAAATTCTTTGGTAGACTTCAGATTTCATAAAGCCATGCACACGCTCAAGACATTCAGTGCCTGAAGCAGCAAAGCAACCCCAAAATATCTGTGAACCTCCATCTTGTTTGACTGTAGGGATTCTCTACTTTAAAGGCCTCATTTCTTTTTCTGAAAACAGTAGAATAATGGGCTTTACCAAAAAGCTGTAATTTTGTTTTGTCTGTCCACAGCACATTCTGCCAAAAGGATTTTGGCTTCCTCAGGTAAATTTTGGCCAACTTGACACAGTTTTAAGGTCAACTTGGATTTGTATGGACGTTGATCGAGGTTTTTTATCCACCAATCCTTTGTTGCAATCTTTGATCAACATTAAGATCTCTCAAGATGGACTTGTAACCTTGAGATTCTCCATGTTTTTCCACAATTTTTATGTTCAAATTCTCAGACAACTCTTTGCTGCTCTTTCTCTTCTTCATGCTCCATGTGGCACACAAAATCAATATTTCACCATTTTAACTGGTTGCCAGTGTGATTCATATATTGTCAGCCCATGTTAATTGGTACAGGCGAGTTTAATTACAAATTACAGAAGCATCACAAACTTGGAATGCAATTATTTCTTACAATTTTGAGAGGTTGCCAATAATTTGGTCCAGTCCATTTTTGGAGTTTTGCGTGGAATGTATTAGATTTTGCTTTTTGTTTCTCTACTTTTTGCGTCATACCAAAACAAACAGGGCATCCTCAAACGGAAGGAGGAGGAGCGTAAGGTCTCTAACATCCACCAGCTCCGTGATGTCATCATGAAGGAGTGGAAGAAGACTCCGGTGGCAACCTGTGAAGCCCTGGTGATCTCCATGCCCAAGAGGGTTAAGGCAGTGCTGGAAAATAATGGTGGCCACACAAAATATTGACACTTTGGGCCCAATTTGGACATTTTCATTTGCGGTGTACTCACTTTTGTTGCCAGTGGTTTAGACATTAATGGCTGTGTGTTGAGTTATTTTGAGGGGACAGCAAATCCACATTGTTATGCAAGTTATACAATCACTACATTGTAGCAAATGTAATTTCTTCAGTGTGGTCACGTGAAAAGATATAATAAAATATTTACAAAAATGTTAGGGGTGTACTCGCTTTTGTGAGATACTATATATATATATATATATATATATATATTTATAGATATATATACAGTATATATATATATATAGAAACAAACAGGTCCAGGATTGCTGCACACAAATTCTTTTAATGAATCAAAGTATCCAAAATACAAACATCATTCAAAAAATCTCAAAGTGATGATAAAAAAATCATGAAAAGATCATGAAAAGTCCATAGCAAAATTGCTCCATATTACCGACGGTTTCGGGCTGTTATCCTCCTCTCACGCCCTTTTTCAAGGTATGGAACAATACCCATTTTGAGATCACATTTTACTAGCACTATTTATTCATAATCAGCGGGGAATCAATTAAGACAATTAATTCAGAACTTCTTCACACATGATGCTAATTCCTTTTTTCAACATCTATACACAAAACGATCCTATCGGTCTGGTTCCAATTCATGGTCATATACTTTTTGTTTCTGTTATCAAATACATGAATAAACATTGGTATCTCTTATGCAATTATCCCCAATAATATCAATAATATCACCCAGAACAAAAAAAAACACTAAACAAAATAAACAAGGAAAAATAAGCAAGAAAGAAAATAAACCAAGAAAAGTAAAAATAAAATAAAAATAAAGAAACAATAAAAAAAAAATATGCATATAAAGAAAAATACAAAAATCCACATAAAACATAACAATGTTAGCACCTATCAGAAAACCATCCCTCGTCATTAAGCACAAGAACCCTTCATAGAAAAAGATGCAGATCAAAATCCCTATTTAACCCCTCAGGAAATAAAGTATCCAAACGGTTAATACAAAAAACCTCTCTCTTTCTGAGTTTAGTTTCCCTATTTCCTCCTCTTTTATCATGTGTTATTGATTCTATCACCATAAATCGTAACTGGGCTACTGTAAGTCCAATATCCACAAAATGTTTGACAAGTGGTAATTTTGTTAACTTATCCCGAATCGCATATTTATGTCTTGCTATCCTATCTTTCACTTTCTGAGTGGTCTCCCCTATATAGAGGAAACCACACTGACATTTTATAAGGTATACCACAAATGACGATTGGCACGTGTGGTATCCCTTAATCTCCAAAGTTTCACCACTATGCGGATGATTAAATGTTTTACCCTTAATCATACTGCTACACTAAATGCAGTTGAGACAAGGGTAAGAGCCATGATTAGGGATACCAAGAAATGTCCTGCTAATAGTTTCTTTATTTTTCCTAGAGTCTGTCCTAACCACCCGAGAATAAATAGTATGTCCCTTCCGATAAGCAGGTAATGGGACATACTGAAATTCCTCAATAAGTGGATAGTTATCCTTCAGAATAGTCCATTGTTTTTTGATAATATTAAGAATCCTCCTAGAGTGTGGATGAAACTGTGTTACAAATGGTAATCTCCTCTCTCTTCTATTCCTTTTTGTTCTCTCTGTTTCATTCCTTATCCTGTTTAATTCATCCCTCCTGTAACCCCTTCTTTCTAATTTCTTCTCTACCTCATCCAAACGACTCTCTTTCATTATAGGATCACTGACAATACGTCTAATACATGCAAATTGGCTCTTTGGCACAGATTTTAATACACCTGGTGGGTGAAAACTTTTTTGATGTAATAACTGATTACGATCCATAGATTTGACATATAAGTCACTTTTTAACATATCCGTTTCCAGTATCACTTTGACATCCAGAAAGGGTAAACTTTCCTCACTAAATTTAATATTCAATTCCAGCCCCGGTAACAATAGGTTGAGATATGAATGAAACAAAAGTAGGGTTTCCATGTCGCCCCCCATATCGCGAACATGTCATCAATGAAACGCCACCAACATTGGCAATGCTCTTTAAACAAAGTATTAATATAAATCAAGGAATCCTCCACCATATTCATAAAAGCATTTGCATATGGGGGGGGGGGACTTTAGAGCCCATCGAGGCCCCCCTCAACTGTAATACTGATCTCCATACAAAAAAATATTTTCCTCCAAAACCACTTGCAAAAGCTGTAATATAAATTCAATCTGTGAATTATTATGTAGACCAGAGGTCACCCATAGGCGTTTACATGCCTCCAATCCTAATTCATGAGGTATGTTTGTGTACAAACTAGATACATCCCAGGTGACCAGTATGGACCCCGGTCTCATCTCCACCAGTTTAAGTTTATTCAGAAAATCATCTGTATCTCTAATATATGACCTAGTATTCTTTATTAATGGTGTAATACACTTATCCAAGTATTTTGCTATTGGAGATGTCACCGAGTCCATACTGGACACTATGGGCTGACCCGGTGGATTCACCGGATCTTTATGCACCTTTGGTAAAATATAAAACACCGGTGTTATCGGGAATTCATTTACCAAAAATTTGCATGTTACTTCATCAATAATCCTGGTTTCCTTTGCTACTTTAACCAAATCTTTAATCTTTCTCTGTATATCAAAAACAGGATTACTATTCAGTTGACAATATGTAGTTTCATCCGCCAGGTGTTTCATCACCTCTCTTTCATATTTAGCCCAATCCATGACCACTATAGAACCCCCCTTGTCGGCTGGCTTGATAACAATATGTCGCCTAGCCGACAAGGAGGTTAAAGCCGTCTTTTCTCCCCTAGTGAGATTGTTAGGTGTATGATCAATCAATGTACGATCTTCCAAAAAAAGTTTAATGTCCTGTTCAACCATCTTTATATATAACTCCACTGCCGCAAACAACGTGGGAGGTACTATATTGCTTTTGTTAGATACATTTACATTTTTGATCGATAATACAGGTGGATCAGGACAAGAAACAACAGGTTTAGTAGAAAAAAAAGTCTTAAGGCACAACTGTCTATAAAACCTATAAAGATCCTGTTTAAGCAAAAATGTATCCGTATGTTCTTTAGGACAAAAACCTAATCCCTTATTTAATACATTAATCTCAGTATCCAGTAGTTGAACTGAGGAAATATTAAGTACGACATTGTCCGTTATGGTCTGCGCTGTCTCATCCTGCGTGTAGTCACTCGCCGATGTCCTTGCTCTTCTGTGTCATTTACCCCCCCTCCTCATCTTCCTGGGGGGTCTTGTGTGTTTGCCTCCAAAAATTAGTATCATTAATGTTCGATGAGGCCGGAGAAATTACCGAAGAGGAAGAGGTATAGAACGTCTTATGCCGACGTCCCTGTCCTTATCTGTACATACCAAATCGTTGGAAATTGGGATCCGTCCAATTATATACCCTGTTATTAATATAGTCCTCCTTGTCACGTTCCAATTTGTTCCTTTTACGTGACTCCACATCCTTTCTAAAGGGTATTAATTTATCCGTCTGTGCTTTTTTCGTTTTAACAAACTCATCTTGTCCCAATAATTCCATTAACTGGGTCTCCACCTCTGCAATTTGCTTAGCGAGGGAGATACGTTCCTGTTGCAAATATTGTACAGTCAACGTCATAATGTCAAAGGAACATTTATTAATAATCTGCGTAAATTTTGTCTTAAAGTCCTGGTTCTGTGCAAAAAGCATTGCAGTCAATCTTACCTGTAAACCTCTGGGTATATGCTGTAGTCTAAAGTATTCCATCAGGGTTACCTCATGTAGCTCCGTAGTAATGGATTTCCGCAGCCTCCTTGAAAGCTGCACCGAAGTATCTTGTGTCAGAAAATCCCGGGAGCCAGTTGTAGCCATAAAGATCCCGGCTGTGTCCTCCTCTGTATAGGAAAAGGAGCCTGCCATAGCCATCGCTCTATGGATTCCCCCTTTCTGTCCGGTGCTCATTCACATGGGTCCAATATAGTATTTAGTAGATGGTGAGCAGCACTTCGGTAGTCTTCCAATGCTAGCAATCAAGCCTTACCCCAAGGCTGTATATAGAAACAAACAGGTCCAGGATTGCTGCACACAAATTCTTTTTAATGAATCAAAGTATCCAAAATACAAACATCATTCAAAAATCTCAAAGTGATGATAAAAAAATCATGAAAAGATCATGAAAAGTCCATACAAAATTGCTCCATATTACCGACGGTTTCGGGTTGTTATCCTCCTCTCACGCCCTTTTTCAAGGTATGGAACAATACCCATTTTGAGATCACATTTTACTAGCACTATTTATTCATAATCAACGGGGAATCAATTAAGACAATTAATTCAGAACTTCTTCACAAATGATGCTAATTCCGTTTTTCAACGTCTATACTCAAAAGGATCCTATCATCTGGTTCCAATTCGCGGTCATATACCTTGTGTTTCTGTTATCAAATACATGAACAAACATTGGTATCTCTTATGCAATTAGCCCCAATAATATCAATAATATCACCCAGAACCAAAAAACACTAAACAAAATAAACAAGGAAAAATAAGCAAGAAAGAAAATAAACCAAGAAAAAGTAAAAATAAAATAAAAATAAAGAAACAATAAAAATAAAATATGCATATAAAGAAAAACACAAAAATCTACATAAAACATAACAATGTTAGCACCTATCAGAAAACCATCCCTCGTCATTAAGCACAAGAACCCTTCATAGAAAAAGATGCAGATCAAAATCCCTATTTAACCCCTTAGGTAATAAAGTATCCAAATGATTAATCCAAAAAAACTCTGTCTTTCTGAGTTTAGTTTCCCTATTTCCTCCCCTTTTATCATGTGTTATTGATTCTATCACTATAAATCGTAACTGGGCTACCGTATGTCCCATATGCACAAAATATTTGAAAATTGGTAATTTTGTTAACTTATCCCAAATCGCATATTTATGTCTCGCTATCCTATCTTTCACTTTCTGAGTGGTCTTTCCTATATAGAGGAGAACACACAGACATTTTATAAGGTATACCACAAATGACGATTGGCAGGTGTGGTATCCCTTAATCTCCAAAGTTTACCACTATGCGGATGATTAAATGTTTTACCCTTAATCATATTGCTACACTGAATGCAGTTGAGACAAGGGTAAGAACCATGATTAGGGGTACCAAAAAATGTCCTGCTAATATATATATATATGTATATATATATATATATATATATATATATATATATACTCACTAGCTACTTTATTGGGTACACCTTGCTAGTATCGGGTTGGACTCCCTTTTGCCTTCAGAACTGCCTTAATGCTTCGTGGCATAGATTCAACAAGGTGTTGGAAACATTCTTCAGAGATTTTGGTCCATATTGACATGATAGCATCATGCAGTTGCTCCAGATTTGTCGGCTGCACATCCATGATGGCAATCTCCCGTTTCACCACATCCCACAGGTGCTCTGTTGGATTGACATCTGGTGACTGTGGAGGCCATTAGAGTACAGTGGACTCATTGTCATGTTCAAAAAAACTGTTTGAGAGGATTTGAGCTTTGTGACATGGTGCGTTATCCTGTTGGAAGTATCCATCAGAAGATGGGTACACTGTAGTCATTAGGGGATGGACATGGTCAGCAGCAATACTCAGGTAGGACGTGGTGTTTAAACTGTGCTCAATTGGTACTAAGAAGCGCAAAATGTGCCAAGAAAATATCCCCCACACCATTACACCACCAGCCTGAACCGTTGATACAAGGCAGGGTGGATCCATGCTTTCATGTTGTTTACACCAAATACTGACCCTACCATCTGAATGTCGCAGCTGAAATTGGGACTCATCAGACTAGGCACAATTTCTCCAATCTTTTGTGGTCCAATTTTTGTTAGCCTGTGCGAGTTGTTAGTTTCCTGTTCTTAGCTGCCAGGAGTGGCACCTGGTGTGGTCTTCTGCTGCTGTAACCCATCTGCTTCAAAGTTCGATGTGTTGTGCATTCATAGATGGTATCCTGCATACCTTGGTTGTATCGAGTGATTACGTGTGTTACTGTTGCATTTCTATCATCTCAAACCAGTCTGCCCATTCTCCTCTGACCTCTGACATCAACAAGCCATTTTTATCCACACAACTGCAAACTGGAATTTTTTTTTCTTTTTTGGACCACTCTCTGTAAACCGAAGAAATGGTTGTGCGTGAAAGTCCCAGTAGATCAGTATTTTTTAAAATACTCTAACCAGCCTGTCTGGCACCAACAACCATGCCACATTCAAAGTCACTTAAATACCCTTTCTACCCCATTCTGATGCTCAGTTCCAACTTCAACAAGTCTTCTTCACCACATCTAGATGCCTAAATGCATTAAGTTGCTGCCATGTGATGCCCATAAATGACCTATTCTTTTCTACGAACATCATAACATGTGCAGCTTATGGTTAGTCCATTTCAAACACATATAGAACCCTTTTACATATTTAGTGAGTCTGGCAACACTTTACCTAATAAACTATTGTGTGAATGGAAATGTGACTGTGTTTAATTCCTTTAATTTCCTCAATCTGCACTAGAATAATATAAGGAAAAAGTTACCATGGTCTTAAATGATGTGCTTGTAGGACCTTTTCTTGCACACAGAAGACGTATAAAACCTATAAAAATCCAGTTGTAGGTCAGGATGGAGAGCTTTTAGTAAACCTCGACAGTATAGAACTTAGTATGGCTTTATATGATACACACCTTGTTAATTGTGGCAGTCACTGATAATTGGAGTTTATTTCCTAAAGGCAAAATGGCTGTTCACTTTGCAGGGAAGGTTGTACTTTGCAAAGGAATTTTCCCCAGAGCTTCATCTCATTCTCTCAGCTCTGGTGAATGCCCTTTGCCTTTAGTAAATCAACCCCTCATGTAAGTCTTAAATAAGGGTATTCTACACATGGTGAAATGTTTCTCAGTGTTTTTACACTAAATACTCCTATATAAAAATTTGTATGATGAGGAAAAATGATGTCTAGATATGCATATGAGCAGTGGCGTAGCGTGGGTTGTCAGCACCCGGGGCAAGGCAAGTAATTTGCGCCCCCTAACCTGCGGACTTTTAGCACTCCCCGAGTCCCTTTCTACAATAGTCCTGACCAGCCTGATTCCTACACTGGCCACTACACTGATCTCCCTGTCCACTACCCTGACCCTTACACTGATCTACCTGATTCCAATGCGACCACTACACTAACCTCTACACTGACCTACATGATTCCTATACTGACCACTACACTACACTACACTGATCACTACACTACACTGATGCACTGTCCACTACACTACACTGACTGCACTGTCCACTACACTGCACTGTCCACACTGTCCACTACACTGCACTGTCCACTCCACTGTCCACTACACTCCACTACACTGTCCACTACACTGCCCACTCCACCACACTCCACTCCACTGTCCACTCCACTCTCCACTACACTGTCCACTACACTACACTGCACTGTCCACTACACTACACTGCACTGTCCACTACACTACACTGCCTGCACTGTCCACTACACTGCACTCCACTGTCCACTCCACTACACTCCACTGTCCACTGCACTACACTGTCCACAACACTGCACTGTCCACAACACTGCACTGTCCACTGACCACTCCACTGACCACTGTCCACTACACTACACTGCCCACTACACTACACTGTCCACTACACTGCCCACTACACTACACTACACTCCACTGTCCACTACACTGCCCACTACACTACACTACACTGTCCACAACACTGCACTGTCCACTGCACTGTCCACTGCACTGTCCACTACACTGCACTGTCCACTACACTACACTGTCCACTACACTACAGTCACGTCACATCACATCACCTGTCACATCACATCACCTGTCACGTCACATC
>BLSH010173708.1:345024-389193 GCA_018402905.1 Glandirana rugosa | reverse complement strand
TCCACTACACTCCACTGCCCAATACACTGTCCACTACACTCCACTGCCCACTACACTGTCCACTACACTGCACTGTCCACTCCACTACACTGACTGCACTGTCCACTACACTGCACTCCACTGTCCACTACACTCTCCACTCCACTCCACTACACTCCACTGTCCACTACACTCCACTACACTGCACTGTCCACTCCACTACACTGCACTTTCCACTCCACTACACTGACTGCACTGTCCACTACACTCCACTGCCCACTACACTGCACTGTCCACTACACTCCACTGCCCACTACACTGCACTGTCCACTACACTGCCCACTACACTACACTACACTGTCCACTACCTACAGTATTCCTACACTGACCACTACACATCGTGACTCTCTAGCTGCTCTTCTAGACTTCTACTCTCTCTCTGGCTGGCTGCTCCCTCTCCCCAGGCTGTGTCCATCCCCCAGGGGCCAGCAACATGACTCACGAGGGAGTCTGACTTACCTTCTTTATTTGTCCTCCATCTGTCCGGATGAGAGGAGGAAGAGGAGAAGAAGACAGCGGCGGCTCACAATTTCCATTTCCATTTCCTGTGTCCCCGCGCTCTGGCCGCCATGTTCAGTCTCAGGCGTCCTGTGATTGAGCGAATGGGATCATGTGTGAAGGCGGGACTCCAGGAGCAACCGTGATCGCGGACAGGCCAGCTCCGCCGCAGCACATGACCCTATTCACCCAATTACAGGGCACAGGAGACTGAACATGGCGGCCAGAGCGCGGGGACACAGGAAATGAAAAAATGAGGAGGAAGCCAGTAGTGACACACACACTGGCACGGAATTGCGCCCCCCTAAATGTTGCGCCCGGTGCCACGGCCCCCTTCGCACCCCCCACGCTACGCCACTGCATATGAGTATATATAGAGTATATATAGGGTTTATAAATGTAGCACACCCCACTTAGGAGCTGAAGATGAACAGAACTCCCCCACTTCTGCAAAGCCAGGCACACCCAATCTTCACAGGCACACTGAGTCATAAAACAGTCGTAGCTTGGTTTTTGTTGTTGGGGGTTAACAACTTGGATAGAGATAGGAAGTTATGGGATACCCACTTGGCTTCAGCAAACTTCCTATTCCCTGCCTTGTGAGAGCTAATGAGCTTGTTTGAAGTATTCCTTCATCCGATTACACTTGCAAGTCTTAAAATTCCCAATGCTTCTGAGTATGCTGTTCTAGACTTTCAAATGTTAAGATTGTGTTTAGTTGCAGAGCCACATCATTCATTCACAGAGATCTGTGGCAGACAGGACTTGTAGTTCCCAATGGGAACTAGTGTGGTGATCCCCACACTTGTAGTCCATTGATACGTCTTCCAGCTCTCCAATTGAGAGCCTGTACCTTGGTTCAGACATATAGTTGGAGAAAGAGTCTGAAGGATCCTGGCATTGTACCTGTGATCCACTGATTGTGACTGAAATGCTTTAAAAGGTTGATTTGCAAAAAATAATAAATGCAAATATTTTTATTGCAAATATATGTGGATTTTTTTTTAAAGTGGATTTAGCCTTTAAGGTCAAAGTGCTTCCCCCAAAGGAGCTTGCAATCTAATCTATGTCCCTACCACACTCATACACACTACTGCCAATTTTGGGAGGAAGGCAATCTACAATTTGTGGATTACCAAATACTACACATCAAAGTATTCAGTTGATCCCCAAACATTGGCAGCTGAAGTTGTAAGCAGATCTTAGCTTTTTCTTTCCACTGCAGGTACTTTCTGTCTCTTCAATCTCTCATCATCTGATCAGAATAACTTGCCAGGAATTGACACAGATTTACTATAAGAGGATCTTAAGGTGGTAGGTTTTTTAAGCCACGTACACACGGTGCGACGGTCATACGACTGAACGGACCAAATTGTATGTTGGCTGATGTATCTCGCATACTGATATGCACTAAGCGATCGTACAACCAAGCCGAACATAGTGACGTGTTACAAGCTTATAAAGAGGAAGTTCAGGTGCATGTAATTTGTGAAGTAGGAACGTAGGTTTACACGAACGGACACTACTGGGCGTTCCTGACTTCTGAGCATGCGTGTTTTGCACAGTACAACTTGTTGGACCAACTTCTCTGTACACACGATACAACGGTCGTACGACCGCTTGTTGTACAACCAAAGTTTTCTAGTTTGCTCATCCAACTTCTGTTGTACGACCGTCGTACGTCGGCTGTTCTAATCGCGCGTACTAACGGTTGGCTGATCGTACAACGAACGGTTGTACGACCGTTTTCATACGACCGTCGCACCGTGTGTACGAGGCTTTAAACCTAACAACTGTACATTAGTAGCAAAACATTGCCAGTAAATTACTGGCAATGTTTTGCTACTAATGAACAGTTGTAACAGTAATGACCAACATCAATAATTAATGATCCCAGCAAAACCAAAGATCTTAGAAGCCATAATGACCAATCACCTCCCTTCAATACTCTCTTCTCTGACATATTGGGGAAGATTTACTAATATTTTAGTATAATTTTTAATAGATACTAAACTCTTTATATAGGATAATATAGAATGATAAGAATAATAATATGAAACTAATTTTCTATAAAAAGTTGTGAAACATAACACAAGTGCTTATAGCGTAACTGAAATATTGATAATTTTTTTATTAGCAAAATTTATATACAAAACATACAAATACATTCAATATATCACAATAAAGTAATTTACATGGTTGCTATGTACAAAAGTAAGTTTTATGCTTAAAATGAATGGTTTATTGAGAGTGCCATATTTGGGTTTTGTGATGAAGTTTATAACATATTCTATAATTGAAAATGTACTAGCATAGAGCCACAGTGAAGAAAATGCTTCCAAAATGTTCAGATTCCATATAACTAAACTATTGTTTGCCTTTTCCTGGGGTGCATTCCTAGACAACACTTCGTGAGTTTGGTATTCTTTACTGTCGTGTTTACGTCACCATTAATTTACTGTGGCTGCATGATTACACATTTTATACTTATGGTTTAATATAACCACATAACAGTAGTGGATATGGAATTGTTCCACACATGACACGTATTTAAGCTACCACTGAACATTTGATCATCCCTCATTTTTCAAATAATAAAATGGGATGGTAAAGCTATATTAAATACAGGTTTTAATAAAAGAGTAAGAATGACCATAGACAGGCATCTCCCTAGGATGACCAGTTGGGAGATAACTATCATTGCTTAAAGTATGTAAACTCTATTGCTAAAATCTCATATACGCTTTACCATGTTACTGAAATTTAAAAGTTATTTATGATATTTTTATATCTTCAGCTTTTATTAAAGCAATACCTGGTGATCTTTTTATCACAGTCGTTCAAGTAATGTCCTGATATATGATGTCAGTACTCTGTCCCTATTTTCCAACTGTGCTCCTGCATTGTCATTTTGTCACATAGGCCTCTAATGGTGACTACAAATGGTCCTTTCCACAAACTTTAGGCACCCACTATTGTCATTATCAGGAAAATCTACCCCAAGAAAAGCAATGCAGTCATCACTGAAGGGATGGAGACAGAATGGTTGCAAAAAGGTTGCAATGGATCGCCATTGCAATGTAACAAAAAATGCAATGTAACAAAAAATGGCAAGAGTAAGAAAACAAGTATTTTAAAAAAAATGGTTGTTTTTTTACAGGGTGCTTACGCAAACTAAATGCCATTTGATTAGAATTTACATATGCTTTAATTGAACCAGGACCCACCACTTGCCCAACTTGCCTGATCGGTCAAGGTGATGCATGAATAGTTCACTACTACTTTCCCTCTTCTTAAAGGGGGTTGAAAGCTTTGGGCAGGTGTCTCATTTTTGGAAAATCTATGTCAATGTCCACTTCCCACGAAGAAAGTACTTATTTTTACCCCTAAGGTGTGCCCATAAATTACTCATTTCTTTTTATGAATATCACTTTAGGTTGTTTTACAGGTGCAGCTTATGACTAGTCCACTTCAAACACATATATAACCCTTTCACTTATTTAGTGTATCTTACAAATGCTTCACCTAATAAACTATTGCGTTAAAGGAAATCTGACTGTGTTTAATTCCTTTAATTTCTTCAATCTGCACTAGAATAGCATATGGAAAAAGTTTCCACAATCTTAAATAATGTGCTTGTAGAACCTTTTCTTGCACACAGAAGACATCCTACAAAAATCCAGTTGTAGGACAGGTTGGGGAGCTTTTAGTAAACCTCCTGTAGCCTAACATGGCTAACAGTATATAACTTGGTATGGCTTTAGATGATACACACCTTGTTTATTGTGGCAGTCACTGATAATTTTGGTGATACATTTTGGAGTTTATTTCCTAAAGGCAAAAAGGCTGTTCACTTTGCAGGAGAGGTTGTACTTTGCAAAGGAATTTTCCCCAGAGCTTAGTGAAAGTGATGAGATTTCAAAGAGTTCAAAGAATACCAAATCAAATGTAAGGAAAATAAAAAAAATAGCATATTTGCTTGCACATAAATAGATGATTGAAGTCAACAGAGCTTTACCTCATTTGCTCAGCTCTGGTGAAAGCTCTTTACCTTTAGTAAATCAACCCCTTGTGTATGCCTTAAATAAGGGTATTCTGCACATGGTGAAATGTTTCTCAGAGTTTTTTTCACTGAATACTCCTATGTAAAAATATGATGAAACAATGGGCAACCTACCAGCATAGAAAAGTGCCAAACACTTTAATTTTTGTCAATGATATTAATGTATCCCGTTTTAAGTTTTCCTGTGCTTCCACTGTACAGTTTATCAGAACAAAGGCATTGCTGAAATAATGAAAAGTGTTTCTTGGAATGTAATGATTTAAACCCCTGCCGAACAGCTAAATACATAATTGAAATACATATTTGATAACTGTTTCATTTTCCAAAGTATTTCTAATCCTCTTCAGTCAGCCTTGTGGTTAGCACAATTCTGCCACACTATATAGTCTGCAGGATAACACCAATATTAACTTTAGTAGCTGTGCCACCCACCTGCTGATTAGCCAATGAATGGGCATTATTACACTGATAAGTATAGATTACCCTCTGGACTCTGGTGCCTGATAATATCAAATCACCAGCATTATGCTATGCAATAGATCCTAAATGATCGCTGAAAGTAGACCTCCCTATACGGCATTTTTGCAGTTTAAGGGATTTCGGGAAGATAACAAAGAGTTACGGCAGTCATACTAACAATATTTTAATATACATAAAATGATTTTTAAATGAATACATTATTGGAAATGGTTTAATTTTTGGTTTGCCTAGACTACCTTGTTAACATTTCAATTGACTTCACATGTGAATGTTTTGCGGGAGGACCTTGTAAAATGTAACATCACAACATTTTGTTCTGAGCTAATTATTGCAATTATGCAGTGTCTTAAATTACAGGAACTTTTGAACTTGAAACACAAGCTAAAACAGTGTATATCTTCGTTTTTCAGCACTCTCCATTTTCATATCTATAAGGTTGTCCTGAGAAGCCATTACTCATACACTGACCATATTTATAAAAGTCCAAGTTGTCGAGTCTTTCAGACTTTGTAGGGATCTGCTCTTGGTAGCCCAATGCTGTTTTGATTACACTCAAGTCATCTTGGGCTTTCACTTCAGGAAAGATCCCTTCTGGCAAGCTGTCTTGTAAATGTGTATAGTTTTGCAAAGCCTTGACGTCACACACATTGTCAGTGTACTTCACCACTGGAGGTTTGTAGGCCTGATAGGAAACTTTGGTGGTAGTTGTTATAACAGTCTGTAAAGCTGGTGATGGTGATCTTGCATATCTACATGGGTATTCAGGATTGTAGTAAGAATGACCGGGATTTGTCTGAATCTGGCCATAGTCACTTCTGTCAGCATATCCAGGTTTGGAAAATATCTGCTTCCATCCGTGATGTTTACCGGTACCATCAAAATTCCTTTCGTGGGGGCTCAGCATGCCAAGATTGGTCTGAGGTCCATTTAATGGGACTCGATCATTGTCTGGCAGACTTCCCATGGGTTCCTTGTATAATGGAGGGTATGAATTGGGAGTCATGTAACCAGGGACATGGAAATCGTAGCCACATGGTGTTCTCGGCATGTATATTCTCTCAGAGCATTTTGAAAATGAGGAAACAGAATCACCTTGGTAACCTACTGTGCCGTAATTCGGTTTAAAAGGGTCTGTGTTCTGAAATGAGGGGTAGTGTTGAGGTGCGAGAGGAAAATTTCCTTCTGCTACAAGACTGAAACGCTCTGGTCCATCTAAGCAAGATATAGGATGGATGTTGGAGAAATGTCCACCACTATCATTGTATCTGCCCACCTGAAAACAAATAGAATCATGTTAATAATTATTTTAATATAATAAATAAAATATGTGCATAAAATGTATTATTATTTTTAAACATTACAGTACATTTCCTAGTATATACATTATATATATAGAGAGAGAGAGAGAGATTTATAGCTTTGTATGTTCAATGTCCATTTATCGTATATTTGCAGTTGCACTCTGCATATGCAGTTGCTCCAGAGCTTAGTAAATTAAGTAACAATTTACTTTGCAAAGAATACCCACTCACATGCAAGGAAAAAGCATTTCAGCTTGCACATGATTGGATGATGGAAGTCAGCATGGCTTCTGCTCATTTACTAAGCTCTGGAGAAACTGCTCTTGCAGAGTGCAACTGCACTTTGCAAAGTACACAGTCTATTTGCTTTTAGTAAATCATAAATCAACCCCACTGATACTGTGAAACAGCAACAATGAACCAGTGGGAGGGATTAAATATAAAAAAAACACTAATCCAGCAGAGAAAAGTAAATCCAAAAGTGCCTCATTAGGTCTACAGAGGGTAACGCCTACCTAATTCCAAAAATATCACAGAACTTTTGGCATTTACTGATTACTTTATAAATTAATTTATTACTTTAGAATGTCCTGTGTCCCTATTCAATTTCTCAAGATTTCTCCAGAGTAAAACCAAAAATTCTCATAACTTGTTTCAGTTAACTCCTTTAGCCTCATATCTAGGCAGTTGGGACTGGTGCTGGATATGAGAAACTCAGGAACTTGGGGAAGGTGGATCCTAGTAATAAAGAATGGAGGCAATATTATAAGCCATTCTTTATTTCAGCATCCACAGCCCATAGTATTAGGTTAACATGAATCATAAATATATGGAAGTGGTTATTCTGAACAGTATTAGATGGTGGCAATGGAGGGCTTCAGATATGTTTTACATGGTGCGAGATATTAATATATTTTAGGACAGGAGAGTTGGAAAGCGTGTATAAGCTGTTTATTTTGTGTAATGCAAGAGGATTTTATGTATATATTTTTCTATTTTTCTATTTATTGTTCAAAAATTATCCTTTTTGCTCAGCAACCAAGTACTTTTGAGCTTTAATTCTTTAACATTCTATAGTAAGAGGTTCATAATAATTGAAAATACCCAGATGCCTAATGGTAATCAGATTAGAGTTTGTTAGTGATATTAGTTAATAACTGTCTTCATGATTAATATTATCTCCACATCATCATGATTATTGAAAAGTTAAGCTAAAGTTCCACCAGTCTGGGGCAGTTCATGTACATTACAGCACAGAGATGGTTGTCGGTTCTCACCTCGGATTCCAAAAGTTTCTTTTTCTGGGACAAGTGGGAGGATGACATCTGTCTTTTCACAGCACTTCTCCTAGCTTCTGTCTCCGATTTACTTTCTGGTCTGGGGTGATCATGAACTCCCTTTGCCTAAGAATGAATAAAACAATAGCGATATCTTTAGAAATAATCGCAAAAGATTATTGGTGTCACTAGTATACCAAATGCTTGCTATGCCTTGCTTGACTGATTGACTTTTTCACTTGTTTTTTAAAGATATGTTCTTCTGCATTCTTTGTGCTCTGTTATAACTAACATTATCAACAGGTAACTTCTTCTTGACAATAAAGATGCCATGGAAAACTCACTTTTATAAATGTCAGGATTAAAATAGAGGTGTTTCCCACAACAATACTCTGTTGCTACAGGCTACATAGATAATGTATTGAACAGTAGCTTTTTTTGGGGGGGGGGGGGATGGGTGCTCAGTTCACTATCACAGAAAAATAACATTGGTGCACAGTGGTGTAGTGGATAGCACTGTCGCCTGGCAGCAAAAGGTTCACTGGTTCGAATCCCAACCACAGCACTACCTGCCTGGAGTTTGCATGTTCTCCCTGTGCCTGCGTGGGTTTCCTCCAGCTTCCTCCCACACTCCAAAGACATGCTGGTAGATTAATTCGATCCTGTCTAAATTGGCCCTAGTATATGTATGAATGTGAGTTAAGCCTCGTACACACGGGACGACGATCGCACGTACGACCGTGTTGAATCGTATGTTGGCTGTTGTATGCAGCATACTGACTGCACTACACGATCGTACGTGCGGGGAAAGAACGTTCAGGTGCATGTAATTAGCATCCAGCCACTCCTGACTTCGGAGTATGCGTGTTTTGCACAATACAACTTGTTGTACCAACGGGACCTTAGATTGTAAGCTCCTTGAGGGTAGGGACCGATGTGAATGTACAATATATGTATGTAAAGCACTGCTTAAATTGACAGTGCTATATAAGTACCTGAAATAAATAATAAAATAAATAAAACATTTACCAAAACTGGAGCACTCAGAATCTGGTGCAGCTGTGCATGATAGCCAATCAGCTCCTAACTTCAACTTGTTCAATTAAGCTTTGACAATAAAACATGGAAGCTGATTGGCATCTATGAGGAGTTGTACCAGATTTTTCACTCTCCACTTTATTAAATAACCCCCCTTTGAAACAGATCAACGTAACAGTGATTAAACCTTGGTCTCCCATTTAAAATATATATTTAAACTATATTACTTCTCATTAACACATACCATACATTTAAAGTATGTGTATTAACACTATTTGCAATATAATGTGTAATAGACACACTATAACACTGCTTATTTTTGTGCAATAAGGGAAAAATGAGCAGTCAGGTACAAAGCTGTGACCCTTGGCTACTGGCCTTGATAGCAGATACTACCTTTGCTACACCTCACCTCCTACACATCATTACATAAGATAAGTACCTGAAAGAATATGGCTTTTCCATCAAGACGCCAGAAGTTAGTGACTGGATAACCACTGTGACCTCGGCAAGGGATCAACTCCAAAGCTGCACTGCAGTTACTACATAACTTTTCTGTATTGTATAAAAAGAATTATGAAATTAAGAAAATGTTCTTGCATAAGCATGTAGAGACAGATAAAGATATACTATAGCCAGACATGTTTTTATTGAGAATGCCACACAAGCCTAGACCTGGTCTGGCACCATTATAACAAACATCTTTTGTTTATTACAATTTTCAGTTTTGTTGACTGTTTTGAATCTAGTTATTGTTTCCTTGGTTTTGCTAGTTTTATTTTACTTGAAATGTCCTGCCACATATAGTCAATTAATAAATCCAAAATAATTATCTAGAGGTTCCTACTGTCCCCGGCAGCTACCTCTGGCAATCTCATGCCTAATGGAAAAAATGAATAAATTACATTGGATTATTTCTTCTGCTCCATCAAGTGAAAATTAGTACTGAGGGTATCCTCACAGGATGCAAGTGTACATGTTTAGGTGCCTATACGATCATTTGATGGCTAGATCTGTTAATAACATCTGACTGTCTTCTACAACCTTTCTCAACCTTTTAGCACAGAGGAATCCTTGAAATAACTTTCTAGTCTCAGGGAACCCTTGCTAAAATATACTGTATCTACAACTTATGATACATTAGTGTTGTGGTCATTGGGAAGAATTAACCCCTTACAGATAGCTAAAAAATCATTGGTGTCAGTGGGAACTTATCTCAGAGGAAGAAATTGCTCATTGCTCAAGGAACCCCTAGTAACCTCTGCTGGAACCCTAAGGTTCTATGGAGCCCTGGTTAAGAAACCCTGGTCTACTATATACAGCCAACTAATCTAAGAGATGTTATGTGTATTTTGATTATAATGACCAGGATTTATCGATCCTGAAACATATCCAAATACCTTTAACAGAAAAGTTTGAGTGTGTGATGTACTGAGTTGTTGTATGCAGTATGCCTTATTGTAAGTGTATGTATCATATTTATATGCCTTCAACATTTCAAGTAATATCTGTCTTTGGTATTTGTTTGACACATGTTGGCTTTTGAAGCCTGGATAATGATTTTTAAAATAGATAGATAGATAGATAGATAGATAGATAGATAGATAGATAGATATCTGTTGGCAGAAATCATTGAGCTCCCACTTACTTTGTTGTTTCTGTCGTGCCTTGTCACAGATTGCTGGTCTGAGCTGTAGCTTGCCACCATCAGCCAATGTACAACCTCGGCTACACACCACCACACCCAGGCAAGACTTCTTCAAGATCTGGCAATTGTGGTTGTTAGTATTTCTCATGGCCCATCCACTGAGATGACGCTGAGCATTTTTATCCTCCCCGGTGTATATATATCGAACATAGCCATCTGTCCACTCCTGGAAACTGTCGAACTGCTTCAGATCCTGTCATATAAAAATCAACATATTTTCATTGACTGTTCATTGTCAACAATTATAAAAGAATTAGGACATGTTCATAACCTACATGGAACATAAATGTACAAGACCCCATGGCTGGATGGGGGACATGCTTTGATCAACAGACATCTGAAGGGCTACATAGCAGGTGCATTTGGAGGCTTCCAAAGACTCAGATAAATGTACTACATAGGGGATATCCCTGTACACAATATCCAAGACCACAGGCTCACAGTTTCTTTGACCTCTAATGTAATTTTCCTTAATCAGCATGATAAAATCTTAGTTTCCAGGAGCTATACTACATTGTCCCTTATCCCAAAATGATAAAATTGCTGTAGTGGAGCACCCTTATTATTACAATAAATCCATATAAAGATTTAATTTAAAATTTAAAAAACTACTGATTTATGATCTTTGTTTCCCCACACTGCACCAATATGAATTTGTATCATACAAACAGGTGATGTTGTTTTACAGATGATTTTTATATATTTGCATTCAATAAAGTAACTGTTTTCTATCACTTTCTATGTGCTATTTTAAACACAAAGCACTACAGTATCTTGAATTCTCTCAGTTCCCATAGAGTACCTTAAAGCAAATATCTTTTTAAAGAGCACATTGGAAAACACATATGACTTAGTTTAAACACTTTTGATATGCCCAAATAAATAAATTAGGATATGGAATAATTCACTAAAGGTTCTTCAGACAAGGAAACCGTTGTACCAGATTTACTAGCTGGTCTGTTAAAGTTGAAGTAAACCCTTTTTTTACAGATGTACCTACAGGTAAGCCTATAATATATATATTAAAACAGTATATACTATATTAAACAGTAAACTTTCACTGTTTAGGAGATATTCACACTGAACGCAGCCGGTGATATCACTGGTGTATGCACTCTGAAGGAATGGCATAACGACGCTGTCCCTTCAGAGCCCCGTGCCGCCGTCCGTGACTCCCGTGCCAATGCATCATAGTGGCATGGCAAATCAGATGGCTGGAGGACGCGAACCTGGAAGGAAGACCGGATGAAGAAGAAAGCGCTTTCAGCGGTGACAGCACTCCGCTGGAAGGCTTTGTTCTAAGGTAAGTATTTCATAATGTGCTCATATGCGATGCTAGCACATTATAGAATTGTCTTTTTGGTTTTTTTTAAAAAAAATGCACTTTACTATCGCTTTAATATTTATGACTTTTTTGTTTGGGATAGATTGGGGAAGAGTTAAGACCTTTGTTTAGATTTTGTGCTGTCTGTGTCCAATTGGGGGAATTTTCCTCCACTTCCTGTCCCATGGACACAGCAGGAGGTAAGTGGGAATCCTCTCTTTGACACTCTTCCCGGGAACAGATGTCACCATTTACCTTCACCTTCTGTTCCACTGTTAAACATAACATTTTGGATTTCCCATCAGTTTTTTGTCCTGGTGACAATGGTCAATGTGTACACAATCATCAATAAGAAACGAATAAGGGTTCTAACCATTCCCAAATTTATAAAAAAAAATGTCAATAAATACAATTTAATGGTCACTGTCAGTGACTTTTGTGCCTTTAATCATCCATTTCTGTCTATCAATAATTAAAGGAATGTGTTGATGACTATTCTTTGTACAGCAGCTTTTAAAGTGGTTGTAAACCCTTTAGAACCACTTTAACCTACAGGTAAGCCTATAATAAGGCTTTCCTGTAGGTACCGTGAAAATCACCTTAACTTGCACAGTTTAGGACATATTCTCTTACCTCATTGGCGCATGCACAGTGAAGAAACGGCCCGCTGCGCCGTTTCTTCACTAGCATTGTGCCATGACTGGCGGCTCCCGCGCATGCACAGGACGGACGTCACATGACTCCTGCCAGTCACAGAGCCGGAGTCTGCGGCCCTGGAAAGAAGAGGGGCAGTCATGGAAGTGTCCTCCACAGGGGACAGCACGGGCTTCGATTGCAGGTAAGGTCGCATAATAGGCTAGTATGCAATGCTTACTAGCCCATTATGCTTTTACTTTGCAGGGAACTAAAGAGAAAGTAAAACCCACCAGGGTTTACTTCCTCTTTAAATATATCAGTGGATTTGAAGACTACCTTAGCAAGGCCCCTATAGGATTGACAAGCTCTGCATCTAACTCAATCATGGCAACTACTTAAAGCGTTTGTATACCCAGTCAAAAAAAAAACGGCAAGACAATAGCATAATGAGCTAGTATGCGCATACTAGCTCATTATGAAATACTCACCAAGGAACGAAGATCCAACCGGGCTGCTTGGTCCCCTCTGAGCGAGCGGACATCTTCCCTCAGATCTTGCTTCCGGGTACATGGCTCCAGCGCTGTGACTGGCCGGAGCTGTGAGGTCACAGTTGTTTGGAGGCAGAATATCTCCTATACCGTACAGGTTTAGGAGATATTCATTTTACCTACAGGTAATCCTTATCATAGGCTTACCTGTAGGTAAAAATCCCTCTAAAGGGTATACAACCGCTTTAAGGTATAGGCAGTGATGTTGTTGGCTACAACAAGGCATCAGTCAAGGCAACAACACAATAACAGTATTTTCCATTCTCAGTCTCCACTGATATAACCATAACAAGACCTAACTAAAAACTCTGATCAAATGTAAAAAAGAAACAAATAGTGGAAAATGTCAGAAGAAGGGCAAAAAATGTCATAACACTTTGGGATAAAATTACCAAAGGGAATAGAGCATGTTTATTTCCATTGCAAAGTGAATGTTCACGTAGCTTAGTGAATGAGGAATATCCACTTCAACTATTTAATCATATGTAAGTAGAAACCCACCCTGATTTTGTCTTCCCATTGATCTCATACATGATTGGGGTTTTCAAGGTAAAAAAAGTTTCAGCTTATTTGCTAAACTACATGAATATATACTGATAAATGCCATATTACCAAATAGGCAGAGGAGGCAACGGTTTATGGGCCCCATGCCATTTAAGGGCCCGGTGACAATGGATCAAAATAATATTGATTGATCCTGAAAGAAAAGTTCAAAGAAGCTTTCTTAAATTGTTTAAAACCACTTCCGGACTGCCCGCCCTCATTATACGTCAGTACTATGCCCGTTGAATACCGTTGCTATGGTAGCAGATACCTACTATAACCCCGGTATTTTTAAGAACAGCGGGCGGCCCGCTTTCTGATAAAAGAGGTCTCTGTGGTGGATTCGCCGCAAGATTGCTTTTATCGGGGGCGGGAGAGGTGGCCACCCCCCCCCCTCCCGCCACTTTCGCGTCGTCTCCGTTACTTACCACACTCGCCGGTAGCAGCGGAGATCAGGTCCGCTCCCACCTCTGCCTGGAGCGGAAGATGCCACCCACTCAGCTCCATAGCATTGAAAGGCGGAAGCCCATAGCTCTTAAAGGAGAATTTTTTTTCTTTAAATTACATTTATTTTTTTTATTGCATTTAAGGGTAAATATGAGATCTGAGGTCTTTTTGACCTCAGATCTCATATTTAAAAGGCCCTGGCATGCTTTTTTCTACTACAAAGAATGTTTACATTCCTTGTAATATGAATAAAAGTGATCAAAACTTTATTTTTTTTAAAAGAACAGTATCAAAATAAAAAATAAAAAGTATAATAAATAAGAAAAAATAAATAAAAATGTAAAGTGCCCCGTCCCGCCGAGCTTGCACGCAGAAGCGAACACATACATAAGTCACGCCCACATCTGAAAACGGTGTTCAAACCACACATGTGAGGTATCGCCATGATTGTTAGACTGAGAGCAATAAGACCTCCTCTGTAACTCAAAACTGGTAACCTGTAGAAATTTTTAAACGTCGCCGATGGAGATTTTTAAGTGCCAAAGTTTGTCGACATTCCACAAGCGGGCGCAATTTTGAAGCATGATATGTTGGGTATCAATTTACTAAGCGTAACCTTATCTTTCACGATATGGAAAAAATTGGACTAATTTTACTGTTGTCTTATTTTTTAACTTAAAAAAAGTGATTTTTTTTTTCAAAAACAAAAAAAGGCGCTTGTAAGACCGCTGCGCAAATATGGTGTGACATAAAGTATTGCAATGACCGCCGTTTTATTCTCCAGGGTGTTAGAAAAAAATATATTATGTTTGGGGGTTTTAAGTAATTTTCTAGCAAAAAAAAACCCTGATTTTAACTCTCAAAAAGAGTCTCGGTCCTTAAGTGGTTAAGAAAGTAAAAATGAATCAACTCAAAGAAACAATATCTTTACATAAAAGACTCTATTGAGAAAATATTGTATTAAAGGGATTGTAAAGCTTAGATTTTTTTTTTTTTTAAATAACAAACATATCATACTTACCTCCTCTGTGCAAGGGTTTTGCACAGAGAAGCCTTGATTCTCTTTTTCTGGGGTCTCCTTCCCTCATTGAGTGCCCCGACGGAGAAGCGGTTTCCCTCGGGACACCGATGTGAGCACGCTCCTGTGTCCTGCTGCTGCGTTCATTGACACAGACAGCAGGACTCGGTCCCGCCCCCCGGTTCCCATATCATTGCTATCAAACTATCCAATGAGGATCCAAGACTCCGGTAGGAGTGGGTGTGCTAGTCCCCGGTGCTGGAAAGACCGGGTTCAGGTAAGTAAAAGGGGGGCTGGTGCACTACAGGAGGTTTTTCACCTTAATCCATAGAATGCATTCAGGTGAAAAACCCTGAGGGTTTACAACCCCTATAATAGAATGTATCCAATAACAACTTAAAGCACATAAACCATGGACATCAGGTTCAGGTTTGTCTCTTAAAAGCTCATCTTTTTTCAGCTGTCACTTTCTAAAAAGCTTTGGTCCAACTTATGTACGTGTAATGAAGGGTAGTAATGGTCATGTTGTCCATCTTGCGGGCGATGTGCACAACACTTGGTTCAAAGTTATCCCACTAGAGCATGTGCAGAGGTAACCTCCAGAACCTGTAAGGGAGGCCCCAAGTTTATGGCTGCCTAGGACCTCCACAGAGTTTAATCCGCCAATGACTTTGACAACCAAGCATTCAATTTGCTAAGTGAACAACCGCGACTCCCTTAGTAAATTAAACCTTTGTATGCATTTGTATGAAAACGTGCGACAGAAGGATTTACTACACGGGAATCTTTACTGAAAAAAAACGGAATATTCTTTAAAAATTTCCAACCACGTAAAAAGCAGATTCCTGTTTAATTATTTCATCTGAACCTAATTGGGTATTACATTTTACAAGGAATTTACTATTCATTTGATGGGATAATTGAAGTGAATATTCACACAATTTGTGAGTGAAAATTCTCAACTCCTTTAGTAAATCAGACTTAGAATCAAATAGGGAAACGGACAAACTGATTCTTTAACAGTCTTTTAAACTGTTATAATAATCATATAACTGTAGAATGGTTGATATGTATAAATTACCTAATCCAGGAAAGATTAGGTTACATTTTCAAACAAGAGGAATTATACATACTGCAACAGATTGTAGCCTTGTTATAAAAAAAACTGTTACAAAACTCATCTATGACTTAAATATACGTTGTTCTGGTTTTCATCAAATAAAAAGGATCTTCTTTCAATTAATAGTAATAACTGTTTGACAGTCTGGTGATTCTGTTAAAGCAGTGCCATGATTAAAGTGGTATTAAACCCAGAGTAAAAAATGCAATATATTGCAGCTTACCAATGTGGTGGCTGCATTATTTTTTTTTTTTTTGTCTTTTTCCTGTCTGTTTTCAACTGGTGATCTGGCCAGTAACACATTTCCTGTATTAAAGTTCCCCCACTCTGGATGAATGAGCACAGTGGGCACATTTGGACAGCAGCATTGTCAGTCTGGGGGTGGTGGGGGGTGAGAGTGTTAGATGTACAAGCATATTTAAATACACTAACAAATTGAAGCCAAACTCCAGCTAGCACGTTACAAGCAGTTACAGCATTTTTTTTCTTTCTTTTGGGATAAAAGTTTTATATACATAAAAAAAAAAGCTGATGATTTTTAAGCACCCCTGCCAGTATTAAGTAATTTCCCCACTGTGGGACGAATAAAGGTTTATCTTATCGTATATAGTTTGTTTCATCCATGTAACTAAGGAAGAGCTTCTTTTGAAAAACAACAGATTTACTTACTCTATTACCACATGAAAATAGAAGAAAGAAAGCCTAAAAAAGAATACTAATGCAGCCAAGGCATCTAAGAATTGGTAAGCTGCAATTAAATGTTTGCTTTTGGGTTTAATACTGCTTCTATTGAAGTATATTAGAGGTGTGTGCAGGTGTTTGTTCTGGTCTTACAGTCATAGCCATTACAGATAAAACACTCTAGTAGGTGATGACACTTTCCCTATTGTAATCTGTGATTAGAATGTTTGCCAATGCTTCTGTGTGCAGAATGGATTAATGTAGCAACTACACTGCTACTCAGTGTCTATGGGCTGTGTAAATGATTTCTCTTGTCATCCAATTCTTGCAATAACAATTACCAGTCTAACCTAAGTACTCTGTCAGATAATGTATTTATTGAGATAATGTTAATACAACCAGTTATGTACAGTCATAGCAAATCATTCAGATCTTCCTTTGAATTTCAAAGAAGATAAAACAATCATTTATGATTTGTTTCTATATGAAAATGCACTTTTCACAATGATTGTATCAGTTTTCTTTTGCAGGCTGTGTTTATTAGGTATTAGGGACAGGCCACTTAGGTTAAAGGTTAAGTGGTTAGTAAGCAGGCTGTAGCAATTGTACCCTATTGAATATTATAAACTTCATCTGTCCTCATCTTGCACATGTTAATCACAATCAAATGTGTAAAGACACAATTATTATTATTAATAATAATAATAATAATTGTTCTTCCTCTTAATATTACCATTGTTATTATCATAAGGTTAGAGTTGTATGGTGCACACTTTCAAATATTTAAAGACACAATTATTATTATTACTGTTATTAACAATAATAACAGTAATGTGTTCTTCTTATTATTATATTATTATTATATAGGATTTATATAGCACCAACAGTTTGCGCAGTGCTTTACAACATGAGGGCAGACAGTATACAATACAATTCAACACAGGAGGAATCAGAGGGTCCTGCTCCTTAGAAATTACAGTTTACTATTCATTTTTATTATTATGTTATTGTTGCATGGTGATTACCATCAAATGTGTAAATACACAATTATTATTATTATTATTATTATTATTATTATTATTAATAGATCATCTTATTAGAATTACTATTCATATTATCATTATGTTATTGTTGCATGGTGATCATCATCAAATGTGTAAATACACAATTATTATTATTATTAATAGATCATCTTATTATAATTACTATTCATATTATCATTATGTTATTGCTGCATGGTGATCACCATCAAATGTGTAAATACACAATTATTATTATTATTAATAGAACATCTTATTATAATTACTATTCATATTATCATTATGTTATTGTTGCATGGTGATCATCATCAAATGTGTAAATACACAATTATTATTATTATTATTATTATTATTATTATTATTATTAATAGATCATCTTATTAGAATTACTATTCATATTATCATTATGTTATTGTTGCATGGTGATCATCATCAAATGTGTAAATACACAATTATTATTATTATTAATAGATCATCTTATTATAATTACTATTCATATTATCATTATGTTATTGTTGCATGGTGATCACCATCAAATGTCTAAACACACAATTATTATTTTTATTACTAAAAATAATAATAATAGATCATCTTTTTTTTTATAATTACTATTCATATTATCATTATGTTATTGTTGCATGGTGATCACCATCAAATGTCTAAACACACAATTATTATTTTTATTACTACTACTACTAATAATAATAATAATAGATCATCTTTTTTTTTTATAATTACTATTCATATTATCATTATGATATTATTGCGCAGGGATCATCATCAAATGTGTAAAGACACAATTAATAATAATAATTTTGTTCTTATTACTGATATTATTGTTGTTGTTGCTGTTGTTGTTATTAGTAGTAGTAAGGGTATTATGAGTATTATTATGATTATTATTAATAATCATAATAATAATTTGCTAAGCTTTTAGCATTGGTAGCAATATGTGACCCCACAGTACACAATACAAAATCTATATTTTATAAGTCTTTCTTTCCTATTAGAGCCCCAGTTACTACTGCATTTGTCTTTTATCAGTTTTCTATCATGACACCTTTGTACATAAGAGAATCTAATGAATTGCATTTATCTCCACTGTATATTTTGAATGCTATTCTTTATTTCTACATACATCCTATTGCAGGAATGGCATTTTGATAATACTGTTCTGCTTCTAAATAGTTCCCTTTAATTGAACCGAAAAGAAATGTGTTTATGAAATCTCAGTGTAAAGAACAGGTTTGGGAAGCTGAGAGATGTATGTGACGAATGTTCCCTGTGACAGGTCAGTGTCATTGTCGGGGTCATCACTATAACAGATATTTGATGGCAAATAGGGGGAATTTAGGGGAAATACTAAAAATCTCACCGCAGTGGTGATAAATGGAGCAAGGTCACTAGAGATGAGTGGCAGGATCGTCACTATAATTATCCATTATCTGCCGGTATATGTCCATCCTCCATAGAGTGAGCTCTGCTGTTTGATACAATAAAGTCTGATCGTCCGACAATCTACAATGTTTCTGATGATGAATATCGGATGTTCCTTAGTAGATAGGTAACCGTACACATTTGTAGAGATTTATCACATTAGTAATTATTTCTTTTAACCGAATCATCTCATCATATCATAACAAACGTAGTGACTTATATCATTAAAGACTGTAGGGGTTGATTTACTAACAGTGGAGAGTGCAAAATCTGGTGCAGCTCTGCATAGAAACCAATCAGCTTCCAGGTTTTAATGTCAAAGTCAGAAGCTGATTGGCTACAATGCACATCTGCGCCAGATTTTAGTAAATCAACCCCTGTTTCATTACTACTTTTTTTTTTTACTTAAACGAGTCCCTATATCTGACCTATCCAGGTCATAGCGATTCATCCCATACATATATATCTGTCACATATGGCAGTGAATGTGCTGTGAAGTTGACTTACAAATAAAGATATAGATTCGCATTAGTAGCATTTTCTAATGGTCAGCAACAGTCCCTATATTTTAGGGAAATACACTGTAGGGTTGATTTACTAAAACTGGAGAGTGCAAAATATGGTACAGCTTTGGTAGCCAATCAGCTTCTAACTTCAGCTTGTTCAATTAAGCTTTGACAAGATACCTGGAAGCTGATTGGTTTCTATGCACAACTGCACCACATTTTGCACTCTCCTGTTTTAGTAAATCGACCCCTTCTTATGCTGTTGGAATATTTCAGCTTACTAGCCCATGATAAACCAAAGGAGCACAAACTTGCCCCCAAGGTTAGTAAAGGAATATGCCAAAATAGTATTCACCTATACTGTGGGATAGTCTCTAATAGTAAATAAAGGAAGTCTTTACTCCTCCATTAGTACAAATGTGATGGAGAGATTCTAGAATAAAACTAGGGGTTGATTTATTAAAACTAAAGAGTGCAAAATCTGCTCTGCATAAAAACCAATCAACTTCCATTTTTTGTCAAAGCTTAAGTTGAAGTTAGAAGCTGATTGGCTACCATGCAGAGCTGCACCAGATTTTGCACTCTCCAGTTTTAGTAAATCAACCCCTAAGCTCAGGTTAAAATTCAGATGGATTTACTAACAAAGAGAGGCTGATCACTTGGCAAAGTGAATGCTAGCAAAAGAGGAGAACAAGTATAATACCCAATCAGACACTATGATTAAGTTATTATAAAGAACATTTTTTTTTGCCTGCATATGATTGGAGATTTAAAGGGGACACAGCTTCACCTTATTTACTAACGTTCAGTTTGCAAAGTGAAAAGTAAAAGAAATCCATAGCAAACAGTCTACATTTCTACTAGAGGCATCAAAATTTCACTCATGTCGAATAAGTTGCACTTTTAGTGAATAAGGCCCTTAGAAAATATTATTTTAACTAGTTTTATTTTTTTTTAAGCAGATGTTGTAGGATGTCAGCTCCATCATCCTAAAGAGATAACTTCAACATGTGAATTATATTAGGAGCAGACAAGGCGATCCCACAGAGAATAGTAATGTCTGTGTGCCATTGCCAGGGGCTCTGCTGTGTTCTCCATCACTCCAGTCACTGGATCGCTGTCACCCCATTCTGTTTCCTTTACACTCTTTTACTGGATATGATAGGTAGATTCAATAGCCCATAAACCTGGCCAATTAATAATGGCCGTTTGTATGGCCAGTCATTTATATATTTATTATGTATTATGTATAGTTGCCACAATTATGTTATTATAGCTTGTATTACTGCATTATATTGTATGATATGATATTTTATGATATGATATTATATAATATTTTATTATATTATATTATATTATATTATATTATATTATATTAGGCTATGTGCTTATGTATGTTTTATACGCGTTATTTTAATAAAAAAAACACTTACCACTAAAAATATTGAGATGCTGAGATTTTATCACATTTATGTACTTTATCTAGGCAGCAGTTTTCTGCAGTTTTTATCAGTTACAAATATATGCGGCTATTATGTATCATGATTTTACTGATGCTTTTAATACTGTTAGCTTATTCCCCAAAGAACAATATTATTCCAGGTCAGACTCATCACAAACGGAATGAATCTAGGTTATATCATGCAAATCATTGTTGGTTTTCTTCCCTGCGTTCTGGAATTGGCCCCTAAGCCATATCTTATTTATATACCCTCTTCTGTACTTCTTACTCTCATCATTCATACTAGATAGCAGCCAGTGGAGCTCCTGTGTTCTTTTTCTTACACGTTTTGATATAAAATCGTTTTTAGGTTAGCGTTAGAGGATAAACTCAACCTGAACTTGTTTGGCTATCTAAAGTGAATATGGGGTTGAGGAATATCACATTTTCATTTCATAAGATGTATTTTCAACTGCAAAAGTGAATGGTCTCCTATATAAATACGGCCAATCTGTGTTCACTGCAATCGTCCAATCACAAGCAAGGAAAAAAACTAAAAAAAAAAAACACAGTTTTTTTATTTTTCTTGCATAGAGTGAACACAACTTTACAAAGCCGATTGAACTTCCAGTTTGCAAAGAGAAACCCTCTACTACTTTAGTTTAATATCTATCTATCTATCTATCTATCTATCTATCTATCTATCTATCTATCTATCTATCTATCTATCTATCCATCCATCCATCCATCCATCCATCCATCCATCCATCCATCCATCCACCCACCCACCCACCCATCTATCTATCTATCTATCTATCTATCTATCTATCTATCTATCTATCTATCTATCTATCTATCTATCTATCTATCTATCTATCTATCTATCTATCTATCTATCTATCTATCTTACTAAGTACAAAATCTGCATGTTACATAACATAACTACATACATAAGTAAAAAACTACACACACACACATATATAGCCTTAACATACATACGTAATATTTATATATATATATATATATATATTTGGAATTATTATTTATATGTATATATGTGTGTGTGTGTGTATTTATATGTATAGTAGGGCGTATGGTTATATGTATATATAGCCTGTATAATTATTGAAGGATGCATTTATTTTCAGCAGTATGTTTAATTATAATTATATTTAAATATATATATATATCTTTTATATACATATATATATATATATATATATATAAAACTTATATACATAAGTAAAAAAGCTACACACACACATATATATGTATATATATATATATTAGATTGTGAGCTCTAAGGAGCAGGGCCCTCTGATTCCTCTTGTACCAAATTGTGATGTAACTGTACTTTCTGCTTTCATTTTGTACAGCACTGTGCAAACTGTTGGCACTATATAAATCCTGTATAATAATAATATATATAACTAAAGTCAAAATTGCATGTTACATAACATAACTATATATATATATATATATGTAAAAAACTACACACACACATATGTAACCTTAACATATATACATAATATTGATGTATATTTGTATATATATATACATATATATATACACCGGTTTATATATATATATATATATATATATATATATATATATATATATATATATATAAAATTGGAATTATTATTTATACGTATATATATATGTGTGTGTCTAGTAGGGCGTATGGTTATGTATTGCCTGTCTAGTTATTGAAGGATGCATTTCTTTTCAGCAGTATGTTAAACCCACAAATCAGTATGTGAAATTCCCTGACATACAAGTGATGTGATATATGAATGTAGAGAAGTTCTATCTCTCTGTAGTAGATTGGGTATATAGACGGTGCATGCAGTGTGAAAGTATTTGCTAGGCTCGGCTTAGCCTAAAAGAAGTGTGTTTAGAGAGGCTGACTCTTTGAACTTTCTCAGGTAGGGTTCCCAGCTCTCTTGTGTTGTTTTATGGCAGAGGCGCAGGTGATCGCATGCAGCAGAACTGACACAGCTGTACCCACCTGCGGGAGTTTGGGGTCATTGATGTCCCAGGTGAGCTTCATCCCATAGGAACAGATGCAGTCAGAGTCATCGTACATGTCACCGGAGATCTTGGACATGGTCATCGGCTCCAGTTTGCAGAATGCTGTTCTAAGAAAGCAAAAGATTCTATTAACGGCTATAAAATAGGCTGATCATACTGCACAAACTGCTCTGTGTATGCCTATAAATGAAAAGACACAAGCTATTCTATATCATTCTAAGCACACAAGACAATGAATGATGCATGGATTTTATATATATATATATATATGAGATTAGTGATAAATGGTGACATACCTGGGAGCCAGCTGCCAGGGACTGATGAGCCCAGTGTGCCCTACAAGTGTCAGGTACAGGTAGACTCCTGGGCAGCCCTTGTTTCTCCTCCTCTTGCTTTATTTAGATGAGAGAGGCAGGTCTCATCATTACCTGCTGTCAGCTGTACAAGACTTTCTAGTACTGATCTGAGACTGACCCCTCCTTCTACACAGGACTAACAATACAATGGGGAAGAGAAAGAAGCAGACACATCAGAGATTCCTATTCATTCAGGGGCAAAAGAAAAAAACATCCAGGTGACAAGTGTAAGCAGATTTTATACACAGATGACAAAAAGAGAGAGATGGGTGCCAGATAGCTGCCACATCAAAGGTCAAGTTCTGCACCTGAAGTCAGGGCAGCAGCAGATGTACAAGTGAATGACACCTAGATTTCCAAAGCACAATAAATCATAAAGAAGTGTCACTTTTTATTACTTTCTTTCATCCTTTGTCACTTCTTAGATCTGCTGATCTCCTGCATCCTTTCGGCAGCCACTTTGGGTTTGATTTACTAAAACTGGAGAGTGCCAAATCTGTTACAGCTGTGCATGGTAGCCCATCATCTTCTAACTTCAACTTGTTCGATTAACCCCTTCGTGATCACGCTATAGCCAAATGCCGGCTACAGCGCGGTCACACTTTGCCGGGAGGCCATGACATCCTCCCATGCTCGCGCTGCCAGCACACCCCCTGCAGCACTCATCGGCAGTGATCGGTGATCGCTGCGTCCTTCGGATGCAAGTGATCATAGGTCGGGGTAAAGAGCCAATCACGCCGGCTCTTTGCCATATAATCAGCTGTGTCCAATCACAGCTAATCACGGATGTAAACAGGATTTATTTGCTGGTTATTGGAAATCCTCCCTTCATGCTGACCGGGCATGAGGAGAGGAGAGACAAAAAGTGTTTATTTAAAGTGATTGTAAAGGCAGAAGGTTTTTTATCTTGATGAATTCTATGCATTAAGATAATAAGCCTTCTGTGGGCAATAGCCCCCTCAGCCCTCCTAATACTTACCTGAGCCCCATCTTGGTCCAGTGATGTGCACAAGTGTCTCTGCCATCCAGGACTCTGCCTCCTGATTGGCTGAGACACAGCAGCGAGGCCACTGGCCCCTGCTGCTGTCAATCAAAGTCAGTTAGCCAATGAGGGGGAGATGGGCGGGGCCTAACCACAGCTTTGTGGCTGAATGGACACACAGAGTTGTGGCTCGGCTTGGGTGCCCCCATAGCAAACTGCTTGCTGTGGGGGCACTCAACAGGAGGGAGGGGCCAAGAGCTCCAGCCAAGGACCCGAGAAAAGGGGGATCTGGGTTGCCCTGTGCAAGCCCACTACACAGAGCAGGTAAGTATAATATGTTTGTTATTTTCAACGAAAAAAAAGAGACTTTAGTATCAGTTTGATACATGATACAGTTGTGCTCATAAGTTTACATACCCTGGCAGTTATTTGTGGGTTTTTCTTTGCATCCTGAACAATTTTCCTGGCAGCTGTGGCTGAAATTTTAGTTGGTCTACCCGACTGTGGTTTGGTTTCAACAGAACCCCTCATTTTCCACTTCTTGATTAGAGTTTGAACAATGCTGATTGGCATTCTCAATTCCTTGGAGATCTTTGTATATCCCTTTCCTGTTTTATACAGTTTAACTACCTTTTCCCGCAGATCCTTTGACAATTCTTTTGCTTTCCCAATGACTCAGAATCCAGAAACGTCAGTGCAGCACTGCATGATAGATGCAAGGGACAGTCAGGAGTCCAGAAACTCATTGACCTTTTATACACACACACAATTACAAGCAAACAGATCACAGGTGAGGATGGTTACCTTTAATAGTCATTCAAACCCCTTTTTGTCAACTTGTGTGCATGTTATCAGGCCAAAATCACCAGGGTATGTAAACTTTTGATCAGGGTCATTTGGGTAGTTTCTGTTGTCATTATGATTCAAAAAGAGTAAACACAGTTGATTAATGGCTTGATAAATGGCTTCAGCCAAACACTAACCATGAGCAAACGAAAAGTTTTTTTGCTATCATTCATATTCTCTGAAAAATAGCCAAGAAATCATAAATTCTGCCAGGGTATGTACATTTATGAGCTGTACATGATCCAATACCAGATCTCAATCACCATGTCTCTCCAGACTTATACTGGAAGACAAACCTCTACTAACTAGCAAGGTGACATTACAAATAAATAAATAAAAAAGGGGTGGGGGGTGGGAGCACAGTCAGGTCCTCTTCAGGTGGCTGCCAGCTGCAGTAGAATCCAGCTTTTTATAGGCAGGCAATAGAATCCGGCTTTTTATAGGCAGGTAATAGAAAGCTACTGCTGGGAGAGATTCCACCAATAGTACCTGCCGAGAGAAGCAGAGCAAAAGAACAGCTCTATGCCCTGTCCCATGCAGGCACCCGGATAAAGCCAGGGACTGAACATTGTTCCCACTGACCTTCACGGGAATGTATCATGAGTTGTAGATATAGGAATTTTTAGCAGGGGTTCCTCAGTATTGGAAAGATTGAGAAAGACTGGTCTGAATGCATGCACTCCAGCCATGGCTGCAGGGCATTTATCAGGGTAGGTGTACTGATCAGTGGCGGCCCGTCCATTGAGGGCGCACGTCAAGCTGGCCAAGATTTCCCATAGATGTCAATGTTAAATGTTACTGGAGCCGTGCCATGTCAAGCTGACCAAGATTTTCCATAGACGCCAATGTTAAATGTTAAGGGGAGCAGTGCCATGTCAAGCTGACCAAGATCTCCCAGGAGCCAATGCAAAGGGGAGATTTCCTTTGACGTCTTGTTGTGTCTCCGGGACAGGAACTGAAAGGAAATCTCCCCAGCAGAACAGAAGCATCAAAAATGAGCTGAAAGGGGTTTTATACCTTCTCTACATGTTATGTTTTAGCTTGAACATACCCTTTAAAATGTATATACAATTTTAAAGAGTTGGTCTGTATGTGCTTTAACACTATTGAAAGATAACTAAAATATGCTTCACGTTTATGTTAGTAACTAAGAGATGATAAAAAGCATATCTGTAGTTTGGTCTACTACTGTAGTATTTTGTTTTTTTGTTGAGACAGCATTTTTATTCTACAGTTATGTCTGGATCGCTCTGTATACTTAGCAAGGAAAGATATCTGTATCAATGGGATTCCCCTGGCCTTTCAGGGGAAATAACCCATGTAAAGAGTTGGATAGATTTATAGATTTGAATAGATTTTCATAAGGAAGTATAAGTCCACTCATGTGATGCCTTTTACCTACAAAACCAGAATGCATTATATGCTCACGTTTGGTGTGATTACATCTATGCACAGTATAGAATAGGCAATAGCGAACACAAAGCTCAATTCACAAGGCTTTAATACAAGGATAAGGATCTTTATTTTCAGCGATGGATATCATAAAATACATACAAGGAATCCTGCAAGAAATTGCTGGGTGAACCCCATAGAGTCTTACTTGTAACTAATTTTTTTACTGGGCAAATTTCACTAGTGCATCCTTAATAAATAGACCCCTAAGCATAACCATTTATCTGGGGTAAGAGGATGGCAGCACAATGGATTGAGGTAGGCAGGAAGTATAAATCCAACTTTGGTTGCACATAATTATGTCTCTGTTGAACAAATGAGTAAAAGCTAAAATTCAGGACATAAGTTATTGTAACACTGTATTCATCAATAAATCATTAAATATATATTTTTAATGAAATCAATATCATTACCATAGGCAGTGCAAATTTCTTTCCTGCAACCATGGGTTGCAGGAAAGAAATTTTCATGATTCCCCCATCAACACAGACAGTGCTGACAGGGGAATCCCTCCTGCGGAGACATTGTTTTGAAGCCATTCCCACCAGGTGAAGACAGTGATTATTGCTAGCAGCTTATAGCAGCCGCTAGCAATAATCGCACGTAAATCCGGCAGGCTGGCTTTACCCAAGTTGATCAATCGATCAACTTGGTACATTCAGTCGGCCCCTACATGGTTTGAATGTCAGCCGGTTCCTGCTGAACTGGCCGATATTCAAACCGTCTATGGTCAGCTTTACTTTAACTTGATATTAGCACATAAAGCAGATTGAGCTAATCAGTCTTCTGCGGCTTCTTTACTGTTCAGTTAGCAGGCTGAGCAGGTAGCAAGGGCTTGTTCACATTTGACTACATTTCTAACGCTTAACAAACGCTCCTATAGTGCTAGTATGGGCATTAGACTCACGTTAATGAGCTTTAGTATGGGCATTAGACTGGCATTTTACAAGCGTTAATGACAAGGTAAAAATTCTCTTCAACTGCCTTATGGGCAATTTTGAAGCATTTGACCTCCCTAGCGGTAATCCAGAATGTGGCTCAGAGTTCATTTTCAGAACCATAAGGGCACTTTCACACTGAAGCGGGGGCGGTCTAGTTTCAGCTGTGCTTTTCCGCTGTGCCGCTATGCAGGTGGGAGCTGGTCACTTTTAACCCCCCATGGGGTTAAAAAGGGGTTAAAAGTGATGTCAATGGCAGGGGCAGTGGAGGGGCGGTGTATACACCGCTCACCGCACCGCCCCCAAAGATGCTGCTTGCAGGACTTTTCCTAATGTCCTGCAAGAGCACCGCCCGGTGTGAAAGCACTCAGGCTTTCACACTGGGGTGCATTGCTCCCTGCGATCCTGCAATGTCCTCCAGTGGTGTCCGCCTGATGTATGAGGGTTCCGGGCTCCGTTCCCTGCGAGCGCCGCGATGCATGGGGTGGAGCCAGTGGGGATTTCAAAAAGTTAAAAACATAAACACACACACAATACATAATAATGTACTGTAGATTACAGTACTGTATCAAATCATTTAACCTCAGATTTGTCCCTAGTGCTTTGTTCAGTGCCCTGCCTGCACTTTTACTGTTCTTTCTGCCATTCTTTCTGCCAGGAAACTTGAGAGCGTCCATGGCATCCTAAAGGTGTCCCTCTGCGTCAAAAGCACTTGTGGACCAGCTAGAAGACAGCGAGAGTGAGTTAGAATCACTTGCAGAATTGAGCGATTCGTGGGGAAATACGTCATCAGACACTGAAAGTGACGACAGCTATTTGAATTCCGTTTACATATGCAGGCACGACCTACGTATGCCTTCACTTCTGCGAGCGAGCACACGGGAACTGTCTATTTGACGCTTTCTTTTTACATTTTTTTTAATCACTTTTATTCCTATTACAAGGAATGTAAACGTCCCTTGTAATAGGAATAGGGCAATACAGGTCCTCTATACAGCGAGATCTGGGGTCTATAAGTTCCCAGATCTCGCCTCTAGGCTGGGAATCCTGAAATAAAAAAATAAAAAAACCAATATGCAATGTCTAGTATTAGAGTGACTAGTAATATTGCACCCTTGTTTGGACACATTTCAGTGTTTTGGTTTGATTACATTATTGAATAAAATCTATTATTATTATATTGTTGTTTTTTATAATTATTTATTATATTATAATTTTTGATTTCGTGTTTCAATTTTTATCATAACCGGGATGTCTACTAGACTCTTGTTTGGACAGATTTAAGTGAGTTATTCCTAAGAATTATAGGCCTACAATATAAAACAACAAATTTCCATGCAAAACAATGTACCGCTTTGACATTGTAAGTATTGACATAATCAGACCGCCAGGGAGGTTAATGAGCGTTAAGGTAAATAGTTACAGTAAATGAACTAATCTTATCGTCCCGCAACCATACCGCAACTGCCTGCCAGAGCGTTTGTGAAGTATTACCATAGACTTGAATGGGAGGCGTTGAAAGGCTTCAAATGCCTCCTAACTCAATATAAGGCTTCAATTTTGAAGGGACGCAATGCTAACGCTTCGTTTTGCTAGTGTGCACAGCACTGTGTGCTGCCTATTGTATCTTGTGCATAGACGTTTGAGGGGTGTTTTTAACACTTCTCAAACGCCTGCTTTTAATGCCAGTGTGAACTTAGACTTACCCAACCCCTTTGCCTCATTGGGTTCTTTCACCCACCACAATTACAATATAAACTTTTTTTTAGTGGGTTTTTTTCAGACCCCCTTGCCCTGGCCTCTACTTTAACCTAACCAAGAATGAATGTTCCCTGCTTCTTAAGCATCTTGGTATAATTATATTGCATAATACAAGAGGCTGCAGACACAGTGAAACACAACTCTGTAGGGTGAAATTTGTGCTGCGTCTTCAAGGGCTGGCTACAGAGCCGGGATGGGCAGAAGGGGTGGCTGCCCCGGGCACTGTGGCATCATGTGAGGTGGGGGGGGCAGACAAGGAGATTGGGGGAGGGGGTTTGTGTTGGAAAGGAGAATTTGGGGGTTGCAGGGGGTAAGTATTCTCCTAGGAGGGGCAATGGGGGGGGGGGGGTGCTAATGGCGATGATTTAGGGAGATTTGTATTGGGAGGGGGGATGGGCGAAGAAGATTTGTGCTGAGAGGGAAGAATTTTTAGAGTATCTCCAAGAAATAATTTTGAAAATTGGTGGTAATCGCAAAAATTGTTCTAATCGTTTCTTGTACAGCATCTCACAGGCTGTTCTTAGACAATCAACATCTGCCTTGACACCACATTCCATGGTGTTTGGATTAATTCGCGTTACCTATATAGATATACTCTAAGTGCCGGGGTATGTTCCTGACACACATTAGAACTAAAAAAGCAGCTTGGATAAGCTGTGAAATGTCTTCAGCATTACAGATCAATTCCAGCTGAATGTGACTAATCCCTACTAACTATACGGCTTCGTTCACACTGGGGCGGCTTCAAAGTCCCCCTAACTTTGAAGCCGCCCCGCACAGTGCGACTTCAGTGCAGCTTGCAAACGACTTCTTTAATAGAACTCAATGCAAGCCGCTCTGAAGTGTGAGGGGGCTAGGCTGCCAGGGGCATAAGAGATCTAACTGATCCCAGTGACAGGGATCAGTAGATCTCTTACATGCCGCCTGTCAGAATGGGGAACCACCATGTTTACATCGGTGGTTCCGCGTTTTTCTTCTCTGCCAGGCAATCGCGAGTAGCTGGCGGACATCGAGTCCACCGGGCCCGCGGCCACACTGCTGCAGGGTGCAACAGGCATGAGAGCACGCCGACGCGCTCCTGCCCGTTGGCCCGCTGGCTGCGCACGAGCGAGCCGCCGTTTATAGATGGCGATTCGCGCTACAAAGCCACTCTGCAGCAGTAAATGTACGTGAGCCGGTCGGGTACCAGTTAATAAAGGAGGAGTCTGTTTACTTGGCAAAGTCAATGTTCACTGAGCTTAGTAAATGCATTGAATCTGTGTATAATTCAATTATCCAAATATGTAAAAATATTATTTTTAAAATATATTCCTTGTACATGATGGGTTGATTGAAGTGAACACAGCTTGAACTTCTTTAGTAAGTGAGCAAACATTCACTATGCGTAATGAACAGTCTCTACTCCTTTAGTAAAACAACTCTACTGTATGTGTAGGGATTTTGAATTACTGCTTCATTAAACTTTCTCTTTAACTCTACATTTAATTTAGTTTCCTTTGATAAATGCTGGAATGCTGTATAACAAAATTCTTCTTGTGTATAGCCAGCCTATAGACATCATAGCCAGTGGCATACTGTATCAAAATTAAAATATCAAAATTGTATCTTCATAGTAATTACGAGCCACTCATGATGTTTGCTGAATAGCTTAGTGAATGTGGTGAAATTTCACTTTGCAAAGAATACCCAATCACATGCAAGGGAAAAATACAGCATTTTTGCTTGCACATGATCAGATGATGGAAGTCAACAGAGCTTTGCCCATTCACTAAGCTCTGGGGAAAATTCCCATACACAGTACAGTTCATTTACCTTTAGTAAATCAACCTCATTATGTTCATTAGCCATGTATCCCTACTCTTGTTCATTTTCTTTAGTAATTTAGGTCCTGTGTCTTCCTTGGAGGTCTTTGCCAGACTTGGAAGTGTCTATGGAATTTAAAGCTGAACTCCAGCTAAACCCACTTTTACCTGCCAAAGGATTTGCCTTTCTGTCCATACAGTCTTAAAATGTACACATCTTTGTCACAACGTTCAGTAAGGCTCCATTCACATTAGTGAGTTTTTTGATGCATTTTGCAGTTTGCAGAAATGCAGGGAATTTTTTTTTAGCATGGGTTCCTATGGAACATGTTCACATCAATGCTTTTTTGTGCCTCTGCGTTTTTGGAAAGGGCCGAGGACTTTTTTTTCATGCAAAAAGCAGCGTTTTGCATGTAATAGACTTCAATGGGCAAGCATGAAAAATGCAAGTGCTGCTTTTTCACCGCGTTTTTGCCGCATTCTGCATTTTGCGGTTTAAATCTGTCTAGCAACAAGATTTTCCGAAAAAAAATATATATAATATAAAAAAAAACGCAAAATGCAAAAATGCGGTAAAAACGCGGTAAAAAAACGTGGAAAGCACAGCAAAAAACAGTGACGAAACGCTGAAAAGCAACATGCATTGATGTGAATCGAGCCTAATACTTGCAGGTTTTGCCTCTCCCCAGTCTGTGAATGGACAGCTAAAGGAGATGTGGTAGATTTATCAGCTGATCGCTCTGTTACGCTGCTCCTTCCTCCTATCAGCATTCTTCTGCACAGCTGATGGGCCACTTAGGCTTATTCTACCTCCCCTAGTCTGAGCTCTGCTGTACAGGATCTGGAACAGGCTGATACCAAGTCAAATCAAAGGAACCTAAACAAACTGCATTTAAAAAAATTAAGTGCTAGTTCACACCAGATGCAGTTCTGTGCGCTTTTTTTCTGCACTAAAAATGCATGCGCAGTGTTTTCCATGTGGTGCAGTCAGTTTCCGGTGCAGAAAAATGTAGATCATGCTGCATTTTTTCTGCACAGAACTGTACTGGAACATAGCAAATTGTAATATTAACGCACTGGAACTGTGTGTGGTTTTGTGCAGAAAAAATGCAGCATGCTCTACTTTTTTTCTGCATCGGAAACTGACTGCATTGGTGTGAACTAAAATCGTTGGAATACATGGAAAACACTGCGCATGCATTTTTAGTGCAGAAAAAAAGCGCACGGAACTGCATCTGGTGTGAACTAGCAAAGCGCACGGAACTGCATCTGGTGTAAACTAGCACTAAATCGAATGATTCATTAATCACTTCCACACCACGCGCAGTATATTTACTGTGGCAGTGTGGACCTGTCTCGACAGGCAGCTAGGGGGCGTGGGCACGCCGCCGGCGGCGCACGCTCGTGCCCGCCGCACTCTGGAGGAGTGTGCCCGCGGCTCAGGTGGACCTGATGTCTGCCGGCGAGCCGCAATGAGCTGCCAGAGGCAAAGAACGGGGAACCGCCGAAGTAAACACGGCGGCTCCCCGCTCTGTCAGTGGGGACAAAAGAGATCTACTGATCCCTGTCACTGGGATCAGTTAGATCTCTTATGCCCCTGGCAGCCCAGCCCCCCCACAGTTAGAACACGCCTAGGGAACGCAGTTAACCCCTAGATCCCCCCCCGCAGGTTAACTCTTACACTGCCAATGACATTTATACAGTGATCAGTGGATTTTTACATTTCTGATCGCTGTATAAATGTCATTGGTCCCAAAAAAGTGTCAAAAATGTCCAACATGTCCGCCCCAATATTGCAGTCCCGATCAAAATCGCAGATCATTGCCATTACTAAAAAAAGTAAAAAACGCCAGAAATGAATTCTCATGGTTTGTGAACGCGGCAATTTTTGCGCAAACCAATCAATAAATGCAAATTGCAAATTTTTTTTACCAAAAATATGAGAAAGAATATAAATCGGCCAAAATCGATGAATAAATTTGTTTTTTTATATATTTTTTTATTTGTATTATAGCAAAAAGCAAGAAATGTTTTTTTTTTTTTTTGCAAAATTGTCACTTTTTTTTGTTTATAGTGGTGATCAGAAATAACCCAGAGATGACCAATATCACCAAAAGAAAGCTCTATTTATGGGGATAAAAGGACGCAAATTTTGTTTGGGTACAATGTCGCAGTGCCGAATCGCAAGAAGTGCTCTGGTCCTACAGTGGGAAATCCTTCCGGGGCTGAAGTGGTTAATGAATAAAGAGCTGAATTAATGTGTGTCTTCTATATCCACCTAGAGCTCAACTTTAATAATCCTCTTTGAAAGCCATATGATGTACAATTTTAGCAACAAATTTTAGTAGCATAGAGAAAATATAGACAATACTTCTCACTGGCTGATTGACTACATTTTAAACATATTTAGTTAGAAAATGAGAGCAATAGATCTCTTTATTTTTCTTTTGCTGAATGAAAGCAAGTCAAAGAAAGTATTTACAGATGGCTTCCCTCAATGCTATTCAGTCGGTTGATTAGTCACTGTTACTGTTTTTTTTAGATTATCCTTGTGTACATGAGTAATTGCAGATAACTATTTCTGAATGATGAATGCCAGAAAAAAATTCCAACATTTCAGTATATCTTCTTCCCAAGAACTATTTTTTCAATGAAAGTAACATGTTAATGCCAATTGGCTGAATCACACAAATGTAACCAAATTTTTGCTGCTCAGGTGTCTAAGATAAGATCTGATATCTCTCTGCCCATAAAACCACATGAAACATTTGGATTGAAAGAACTACTGATTCCTTATAGGACTGAGCTGTTTGGTTGTGTTGCTTTACAGATCAGGTAGCCCTATTCACTGAATTATTTCCATTAGTGTAATAAATAAATGAACACTCCAGAAAGCTTCTAAAGAATAAATAAACATTCGATTATGCAGCTTGTGGGGTATAATGGGAAAATATATAAATATTATATTATTGCAAAAAACATTTTTATCATTATTTTCATCCCTTCCGGCCTAAGGGTAACACAAATCTTAATGCTTAAGCACAATTTTGCAATTTTGACACGTGTTAGTAAAACCATACATGTGTAGTTGTATTATCACAACTACTTTGTGCATCCAGGTGGATTATACCTTGTTTTCTTCAGGACAAATTGGGTGCAAAACCTGGTGAAGCTGTGCATGGTAGCCAATCAGCTTCTAACTTCAGCTTGTTCAATTAAGCTATGACAATAAAACCTGTACCACAGTTTGTAAATCAACCCCACTGATACTGACACAACTGACTGTTTTTTTTTAAATCCTGTCCAAAATATACTGACCCTGACCTTGACCTTTGACCCTTAAGTGACCCAAACATTAACCCTGGCACTGACCTAGATCAAACTTATTCTCTCTCTCTCATCTCCCCCCTCCATTTAGAGAGAGAGAAAAAACACAGGGCTGGGCTTCACAGTGACTGATCACTGTGATAGCCAATGACAGCCAATCACAGTGATCAGCTGACCCAGCACCAGAAGTTCCAGGTACCGATAGTTAGTACGGGACTCTGGGCTCCCGGGTAGACCCCTGTCTCTGTGCTGGGAGTGTGCTGTGCTGTGCACTCCCAGCACAAAGTCAGGTACGCATAAACAGTAGGTGGCCCCACTGGAAAAAAAAGCCCAGTCTAGTGAGGCCGCATATATGCATACTGTCAGCGGGAAGAGGTTAATATACTCTAATCCAAAAAAAAACAACTTACTAAAGGAGAAGTATGGCCACAGCTTTTTTGCCCCTACTTCTCCTATGGATCACAGGAGAGCAGTTCATTCTGCACTCCTGTGACCTGTTTTCAGCTGAAGGCAAGCTAAAACTTCATTCATTACAGTTGGGATATACCCAGATAACTGGACCGGCAGCTGGCTCAGCCTCTCAGCTGCGTCGCTGGGAGACTGAACCAGCTGCTCCCACCCCTCTCCAGCCCAGCGCTCTAGTGAGCCCTGCAGGGGTAGAGTAGAGACCCTGCCACCACACTCACAGCTCTCTACTTAGAGTGGAGGGGAGAACTGAGCGATCAGTGGTGTTTGATCGCTTAGTTCTCAGTGCAGGGCAACGAGGAGCAGATACAACATCTGATTGATGCTGCATCCACCTGGGTGAGTATAAGGGGTTTTTTTTGTTTGTTTGTTTTTTTAATATATATATCACATACTTTTAAAGATGAATTCCAGGGTTGTATATTTTTTACAGCCAGCTTGGACCAATGTAACGTCATATACCAAATCTGTGAGTTCCCTCTAGAATCTGGAAATCACTGCAGTAGACACTCCTACTCCAGAGATCTCCAATAGCTTCCGAGTTCAATGCCCATGTCCATTCAGAGAATGCTTTGCAATCATTGAGAAAATGCAAAGCAATCTTTGAATGGCACCCATGCCCAGCAGCTGACCTCCTGTGTTCACAATGCAGTAGGGCAGCCGGGTGGCACTGGGATCTACTACAGTAAATTCCAGCTTCTAGAGGGATCCCACAGGTATGGTATATGTATAAAATGATCCATACCTGGAATAAGTGAGTAGAAAGACAGAAAATGGCAAGAATTTTCAACAAGGATCTATTGAACTATTTATAAGGAACACAGGGTCAAGAAAAGACCAGACTGATGTGGTTTGGACCAGGGGGTGCACATATGGTTCTCACAGCTCAAACAGTACAATATATACAGTAAAAATATATAAACAGTGCCACTCAATAACTCCTTTCCAAGAAATCAATGTGCAATATAATACTTACCAAAATAATAAATGATCTCGGCATATTTCTTATAGTAAAAGCATAATACTTCAACAAAAGTGAAAATATATAAATTGCAGTCAAACAATACACATTTCACAGCAGCGCACAACCAAAAAAAAAAATATATATATATATATATACACATACAAAAAAGATATATATATATGGCAAGTGTCCATAAAAAAATGTGTCCATAGGAGGTCAATTATATTCAAGTGTCCATAAACAAGTGAAGTAATATCTGCACCTGAGCCCACCCAGTTGTGTGACAATAGCGTATTAATATTCACTATTGTCTTCCTGCGTCTCCTCCCAGCCAATCAGGAAGTGGGAGGAGCGTGACTGGCCGAAGAGAAACAATCATATTGGCCGATGTAAGGGGATGGCCGCCATCATCGGAGCATCAGAGTGATCTCTCTTCTCTGCATCCCCGCCCAACCGTGTGAGTACCACCCAACCGGGGGAGGGTGGTCTGATTGTCACGCGGGGGGGGGGGGGTGGTTCTTTTGGTTTGCTTGAAACCACCCCCATTGGAGCACCAGCTAACACTGGTCAAAGGGGCCAAATGTCTGTTGTTATGTCTACCTGGAGCTGAACTGTACACCAAAAGATCCAACGCTCCACACCCTCTCATCATTGTATACTAATAGGCGAGGAACAAAATAGATGTCCATTAAAAAAAGGAGCTAGGCAATCTTCCAGTATTAAAGTAGCACAAGCCTCTAGTAAAGTATGCTAAAACTTTAAATATATTTTTCTACTGATAAAAAAAACTGTTCAAAGAACATGTGGTTGGTCTTTGGTATTAATTACATCGTTTTGTAAAACGTTTGGTGACATGTAATCATTTTTGAACATATTGCTACAGTTTGGAAAATGGGTTCCATTCAAACTGTTCAAATGTGTATATCCATGTGGATCATCATACAAGTAATTTCGATACAAATATATATATATAATTATAACCTCAGAATTCAGTAAGACCATAGTCATATTGATTAGGGTAGACAGAGAGCTGCATAGAATACAAAGCACAATCTGTATATAATACATGCAGGTGTACAGAGGAAATAAATATGACAGAAGGAATGAGGGCGAGTGCACAGATGTAAAACTGAAAGAATAAACTAGAGTGCTTATTTTGTCATGTGTTACGTCCTTGGAGAAGTGATACCATTGTGCAGGAAATTCTGCAGCTTTAAGTGCATTTTACAGAAAGCAGTTAGGTCTGCGCGTTGCCTGATGCTGGTACTAAAGGGTCCACAGTTTTCATCTTCCAAACCCACTATTAATAATGGTGTACCTATGTGAGTAAATCAAAAGACTGCCCATATATGCCTCATCTTTTATCAGCTTCAATAAGATATACAGTCCTTGTGCCTACTAATATGCTCCATCCATTATTAAGGACAAAAACAAGCCTCTCAACATAGTGGACCTACAGTATATTCACTTCAAACCTTAGCAAAGAACTTCTCTCCTTTGCTTTTGTCTGTTAAATATGCCACTGAAAGCAATCTTTTATATCCTGATCAATAAGTGCAAAAAAATAACCCTTCGACCATGTCAGAAATTAAGGGCTGACCCTTGTCTTATACATACTTCCTGTGTTATCTGAAGGAAGGGTAATGTGATCTCCCAATTCCAATCTTGGGACTACAAAAAGATTAGCCTCTATGTTATGGACAATGGGACAGGGTTAAAGTAGTTTAGCAAATGAAAACTGGGCAGGGCTGACACCAATGAGTCCACAAAATGCTGTGTGCTATCTGCTCACAATCAGTCAAATGAGTGTTGTGCATTTCTGGAAGATTAGAGGGTGTTTTCTATATTTGCAGGGATTTTAAGGGATAAAACATGGGGAAATGTGCATGTATTGCAGAGATGTACCACATTTTTTCCTACTTTTTCCAGGCATAAGCTACAATATAAAGCTATGTTAACAGTCTTGCTGGGTTTGATAAATACATGTTTAAAGAAGGGCTGAAATAAAACAGAAGGGATTAATGTTGGTCTGCATTATTTACAGTCCTGGCCACATGACAAAATGCCTAGACATGTTATCAGAGGATCTTTGCTGAAAGGGAATAAAAGTCCTGTAAACTTTTTTTTTTCTTTAAAAGAAATAGGGTTTATTTACTAAAGCTGGAGAGTGCAAAATCGTACTCACTTCTGCAGAGAAACCAATCAGCTTCTAACCTCAGTTGTTTAATTAAGCGTTGGCAATAGAACTTGGAAGCTTATTGGTTTCTATGCAGAAGTGAGCCTGATTTTGCACTCTCTTTAGTAAATAAACCCCTATGTAACAAGGAATTCCCCCCAAAAGAGACACAGTAAATACAGCCCATGTTAAAATTCAAAATTTTCTCCACGAACGAAAAGGATGTTGCACCTTCCTGTAGGTTGTTTGCATAAATCTAGTTTTAGCCCCGCTGTAGTCAGTTGAGCAATGGTCTATTGTTTCAGTCTGGTCAGGGCTTCCTAAGTGTTTGATAAGGATAGGCTCGGGCTTGATCGGAACTGAACGTGCCCGAGCCCGCCAGGAAGTGAACCCTGCACTGCACTAATCACAGGCAGTGAGACATTTCTCCTACCTGCTTCTGGGAGAAGCTTCCAGAATATAGGGTAGGGCGGATGAAATATTCAGCTATGAATATTTATCATGTCTTAGCCAATCCTTGGAAGGGGGTGTCCAGAAAGTGACTGGGAAGATGATAAACATTTGGAAGGCCTTTCCAGGGGGGTACTTCCTCTGCTAGAAGGAATCCAGTTCTCCTGGGGCTACAGCCCTGAGAGGCAGTTAGAGTGTGCTGAAAAATTGGTGTGGGGCCTCAGCAGGTACTGGGCTGAGCGCCTGGAGAAGATAACTTTGCTGAAAGATACATTTTTGCTGGAGGGCACTGTCCTTGAATTCTGGGATGGAGGAGGATCTTTACCTCCCTCACGGAGAAACTACCTGTGGAAGCTGGGTGACAGACAGCTCCTAGGACATTAAGACCTGGGTTTTAAACTTTCATGTGTGTCTGCTACTATAAGGATTTGCGCTATAACGTTCATCCTCCTATTGCTAAAAATATAATTTTGCAGCATCCTGAAGCCCCTTATCCTGTTTCAAGCTGTTCAGCCAGTAAATTCTAAAAAGACACCCCCTAGACTGGTGTTTGGCAGCCTCTGTGCAAACAAGGGGAAGCTGGGGTAACCTTCAATGCCCCCTTTTGGGGTAGTGCTACAAAAGACAAAGTATAAGGTAATACTTTAGGCTGAACTGCAGGATAAGCAAATGTTGTGTAAATGCAAGAGGTGTGCGCATTCTTATTGAATTTTGGGGCGCTTTGCGTATTTCTTTCAGATCTGTGCAGTAATCCAGTGTAAAAATGTACCTCTGTGCAGGACTTGCTGTAATAAAGACCAGTCACTTCTGCTCTCTCTCCTTGTACAGGGTGACTGGTCTTGTATCCGCCCTCTTGTAGTTTTCTGCTGGCAGCCTGTAGTGGGAGGAGCCTGTTGAGTCCCTCCCACATCTCAACTCTCTGTACATGCTATGAACAGCACAGTGATGATTTTACTGCTACATTCATATTGTTAAATATGGGTTTGCAAAGGCATTTGGTGCACACAAAGTGGATTTATACTGAGGAGTATATTTAAATGAAAACGTATGTGCCTTGATTTCTATCTTTACCCACTTCCTTACTGGCTTTTGGTAAAATGATGCCGACAAGGGTGCTCTCCCATCCTGGGTGGACGATATATAAGACGTCCTCCCGCTCTCGCCGTTCCTGCAATCGAGAACGAGGCATGTCCCTCGGACACAGCCCATCCCCAATCAGTGTAAAGTGCCAATAAAAAATGTCTCTTTACCACGTGACCGGCTGTGTCCAATCCCAGCCCATCACATGCACTACCCTCGTGCACAGCGCTCCTGCGCGCTCCTAGGGGCACGCAGAGCAGCGATCGGGGAGGAGGCTTGTCACCCTGACACAACCCATCCCGATCGCGGTAAAGAGCCAATTAAATTGTCTCTTTACTACGTGACCAGCTGTGTCCAATCAGAGCCGGTCACAGAATGTCAACAAACCACGGTAACGAGCTGTTACCAGGTTCTCCTCCTCACACACTGATTGTGTGTGAAGAGTAAATTGCGGTAACAGCTTGTTACCGCTTACAGTATACACCAAGCACACTGATTGCCCCCCCCAGTAATAAAGAGTACCTGTCATCAGCCCATCAGAGTACCTGTCACCAGCCCATCACAGTACCTCTCACCAGCCCATCTGAGTACCTGTCACCAGCCCATTTGAGTGCCTGAGTACCTGTCACCAGCCCATCAGAGTGCCTGTCACCAGCCCATTTGAGTACCCCAGTACCTGTCACCAGCCCATTTGAGTACCCGAGTACCTGTCACCAGCCCATCAGAGTACCTGAGTAGCTGTCACCAGCCCATTTGAGTACCTGTCACTAGCCCATCATAGTACCCGAGTACCTGTTACTAGCCCATTTGTGTACCCGAGTACCTGTCATCAGCCCATCAGAGTACCTGAGTACCTGTTACCAGCCCATTTGAGTACCCAAGTACCTGTCACCAGCCCATCTGAGTACCCAAGTACCTGTCACCTGCCCATCTGAGTACCAGAGTACCTGTCACCAACCCATCAAAGTACCCAAGTACCTGTCACCAGACCATCAGAGTACCCGAGCACCTGTCACTAGCCCATCAGAGTACTCGAGTACCTGTCACCGGCCCATCAGAGTACCCAAGTACCTGTCACAAGCCCATCAGAGTACCAGAGTACCGGTCACCAGCCCATCAGAGTACCCAAGTACCTGTCACCAGCCCATCAGAGTACCCAAGTACCTGTCACCAGCCCATGCCTCATAAAATATACTTTGGGCTGTTTGCTTTCCAAAATAGGGCAATTTTGTGGGTAATTCCACTGTTCTGGTGCTCCAGGACCTTAAAAAGTGTGATAGGTAGGATTGAAATTAGATGTGTAATTTATGTTCCTAGAACGCCTGAAGGTACTACTTCAATGTTGGACCTCTGTATGTGGCCAGGCTGTGTAAAAGTCTCACACATGTGGTATCACTATACTCGGGAGGAGTAGCAGAATGTATTTTGGGGTGTAATTTTTGCTATGTACATGGTATGTGTTAGAAATATCTTATAAATTGACCACTTTGCGTAAAATAAATACGTTTTCATTTTCTTTCCACGTTTTCCGAAGACTCGTGGAAAAGAATGAATCCTTCAAAAGACTCATAATGCCTCACAGAATTTACGTTGGGGTGTTTGATTTCAAAAATGGGGTTATTTTGTGGGTAATTCCATTGTCCATGAGCTCCAGGGCCTTCAAAATGTGATAGGTCGTTAGGAAATTTTATGTGTAATTTATGCTCCTAGAACTCCTGACGGTGCTCTCTGCATGTTGGGTCTCGCTATGTGGCCAGGCTATGTAAAAGTCTCACACATGTGGTATCGCCATACTCGGGAGGAGTAGCAGAATGTATTTTGGGGTGTAATTTTTGCTATGTACAAGCTATGTGTTAGAAATAGCTTATAAATTGACCACTTTATGTAAAAATAAAAAAGTCTTCATTTTCTTTCCACGTTTTTTGAAGACTTGTGGAAAAAAATTTAACCATTCGAAAGACTCATAATGCCTCAAAGAATATACGTTGAGGTGTATGCTTTCCAAAATGGGGTCATTTTGTGGGTAATTCTATTGTCCTGGTGCTCCAGGGCCTTTAGTGTAATAGGTCGTTATTAAATTAGATGTGTAATGTATGCTCCTAAAACTCCTGATGGTGCCCCCTGCATGTTGGACCTCTCTATGTGGCCAGGCTGTAAAAAAGTCTCACATGTGGTATCGCCATACTCGGGAAGAGTAGCAGACTGTATTTTAGGGTGTGGTTGGAAGTATGCATATGCTGTGTGTGAGAAATAACTTGTTATGACAATTTTGTGTAAAAAGAAAAAAAAATAATAATTTCTTCATTTTCCCAAGAATTGTGGGAAAAAATTACAACCTCAAAAAATTTTCCATGCCTCTTACTAAATACTTTGGACAGTCTACTTATAAAAAAGGGCTCATTTGGGGGGTATTTATACTTTTCTGACATTTCAGGGCCTCAAGAAATGAGATAGGCTGTCAGTACATCAAGTGTGATCAATTTTCAATGATTGCCACCATTGCTTGTAGACTCTATAACTTTCACACAGACCAAATAATATACAGTTATTTGGGTTATTTTTACCAAAGATAAGTTTTGGCCCAAATTTATGAACAAAAATTACTTATTTGCAAAATTTTATCATAGAAACGAAAAAAAAAGTGTTTTTTTTTTTCAAAATGTTCGCTTTTTTCACTTATTTCGCAAATTATAAAAACCCAAGAGGTGAAAATTGGTCTGGGCAAGAAGGTGTCCTGTATTGAAGTGGTTAACATAGCCTAATCTTAAAAGAAGAATGTAGATAATTTTAATTTCTGTATGAAATGGGCACTAACATCCAATTATGTAATGCTTATGACCAGCCCTATGAGTATCCTTAGCACACAATAAACAGGTCAGTGCACTACTAAGCGTTTCTATAAGCGATGTCTATGAATCTGCAGCAAAGAGCTGAAATATAATAGCAAAAAAAATTAAAAATAAAATTCTCAATATGGTTTTGCACTGCAGTTTAATAAACTAGCCACAAACAGATAGCTGCCACAATTCATTCAACTCTTTCTGTAGAAGAGTTGAAAATGAACGTGCCACTCTATGTAAAGATTCCAGCTGTATTTAACTGCTGCTTTTCAGTAATTCTCACAATTTAAAGTCATCGGAAGGCACTAATAGGATTCGGTGGCTTTATTTGATAAGATAGTGGATCACATATCAAAGAATGGAACTAGTATTTCAGTTTTACTCATTATTACCACTACTTCTTGGCAGGGCCATGATTTATAGCCAGATATTCTCTGATGTATAATACCCATTCTAGTGATGCCTGTCAAGAGATAGACCGTGTTACTTTAAGACACATACATACAAATACAAATTCATGGTACTGGATGTACAGCTTGCATTTTCAAATATCTCATTCTGTCTACCATTTCTGTGGTTTCTTGTGAATAGTGACAACCCACAGGCCTGGCATTACAGGTCTACTCTTTTAACACTAAGCATGGCTTAAAGTGAAGCAGACGTTTTGATTGCTTGTGTGTACTGAGGCATTTTAACGCATATAACTTTTTTAGCAGATGTGTGACGCCAGCCCTTAGCAATGGCCTAGAATGCATGTCAGGGACTACCATTTGATGCCACATGTTTGTGGAACATATACAGTATCTCACAAAAGTGAGTACACCCCTCACATTTCTGTAAATATTTTATTATATCTTTTCATGTGACAACACTGAAGAAATGACACGTTGCTACAATGTAAAGTAGTGAGTGTACAGCTTGTATAACAGTGTAAATTTGCTGTCCCCTCAAAATAACTCAACACAGAGCCATTAATGTCTAAACCACTGGCAACAAAAGTGAGTACACCCCTAAGTGAAAATGTCCACATTTTTCCCAATTAGCCATTTTCCCTCCCGGTGTCATGTGACTCGTTAGTATTACAAGGTCTCAGGTGTGAATAGGGAGCAGGTGTGTTAACCGCTTAACAACCGCCCCATAGACAATTGACGTCTACAGGGCGGTTGCTTAATTCTGGGAGGACGTCTATTGACGTCCTCCCAGACTAGTGCGGCAGTAAACTGCCGCGCTAGTGCACCACTTTCCGGTGCGTGTCGCCGGTAAGTGGTGCTAGGCACTAGTCAGCCCAGGGGGCCTGGGCTGCCAGTGCCTACAAGGGCACACGCGCGGGGTCCCCCGCACGCCCTTGGCGCTAAGACCCTCCTGCAGTTATCTGCAGGAGGGTCTTAATTCGTTGGCGGGACATCTGCAGTTAACAGATACCCCGCCAACAATTCGCCAATTGTGTGGACGAGGGATAAGTGTGGACTCTGGAACATTATGATTGCTCAGTGTACTGTGGCCCTCCCTTTTACCGATTAACCCTTTTTACACCTGTAAAAGTGAATCCCC
>BLSH010173708.1:331639-342916 GCA_018402905.1 Glandirana rugosa | reverse complement strand
AGACTCTATAACTTTCACAAAGACCAAATAATATACACTATTTTTTTTTTTTTACCAAAGATGGGTAGCAGTATAAATTTTGGCCAAAATTTATGAAGAAAAATTACTAATTTGCAAAATTTTATAACAGAAACGAAGAAAAATTCATTTTTTTACAAAATTTTCGGTCTTTTTTTAATTATAGCGCAAAAAATAAAAAACCCAGAGATGATTAAATACCACCAAAAGAAAGCTCTATTTGTGTGAAAAAAAGGACGCAAATTTCATATGGGTGCAGTGTTGCATGACTGAGTAATTGTCATTCAAAGTGTGAGAGCGCTGAAAGCTGAAAATTGGTCTGGTTGTTAAGGGGGTTTAAGTGCCCAGTTGTCAAGTGGTTAAATTTGGTGTTATCGCTCTCATACTGGTCACTGGAAGTTCAACATGGCACCTCATGGCAAAGAACTCTCTGAGGATCTGAAAAAAAATTGTTTCTCTACATAAATATGGCCTAGGCTATAAGAAGATTGCCAAGACCATGAAACTGAGCTGCAGCATGGTGGCCAAGACCATACAGCAGTATAACGGGACAGGTTCCACTCAGAACCGGCCTCGCCATGGTCAACCAAAGATGTTGCGTGCATGTGCTCAGATGGTGTCAAGCTTGTGTGGCGGCAACCAGGTGAGGAGTACAAAGACAAGTGTGTCTTGCCTACAGTCAAGCATGGTGGTGGGAGTGTCATGGTCTGAGGCTGCATGAGTGCTGTCGGCACTGGGAAGCTACAGTTCATTGAGGGAACCATGAATGCCAACATGTACTGTGACATACTGAAGCAGAGCATGATCCCCTCCCTTCGGAGACTGAGCCGCAAGGCAGTATTCCAACATAACGACCCCAAACACCCCTCCAAGACGACCACTGCCTTGCTAAAGAAGCTGAGGGTAAAGGTGATGGACTGGCCAAGCATGTCTCCAGACGTAAACCCTATTGAGCATCTGTGGGGCATCCTCAAACAGAGCAAGGTCTCTAACATCCACCTGCTCTGTGATATCGTCATGGAGGAGTGGAAGAGGACTCCAGGAGCAACCTGTGAAGCTCTGGTGAACTCCATGCCCAAGAGGGTTAAGGCAGTGCTGGAAAATAATGGTGGCCACACAAAATATTGACACTTTGGGACCAATTTGAACATTTTCACTAACAGTAACACTTTCAGTAACACTTTCAGTAACACTAACGAGTCACATGACACCGGGAGGAAAATGGCTAATTGGGCCAAATTTGGACATTTTCACTTAGGGGTGTACTCACTTTTGTTGCCAGTGGTTTAGACATGAATGGCTGTGTGTTGAGTTATTTTGAGGGGACAGCACATTTACACTGTTATACAAGCTGTACACTCACTACTTTACATTTTAGCAAAGTGTAATTTCTTCAGTGTTGTCACATGAAAAGATAGAATAAAATATTTACAAAAATGTGAGGGGTGTACTCACTTTTGTGAGATACTGTACATGGTTTCTTTGGCTTTTTCTGTAAAGAAAGGCTCCTAGACTGATTGAATGTACAGTGACTAAGTGGTTAGCACTTTCGCCTAGAAGCATTAGGGTTGTCGGTTCAAATCCCAACCATGACACTACCTGCCTGGAGTTTTCATGTTCTCCTTGTGCCTGTGTATGCTCCTCTGGGTACTCCTGTTTCCTCCCACTCTCCAAAGACATGCTGGTAGGTTTATTGGCTCCTGTCTAAATTGGCCCTAGTATGAATATGAGTTAGGGACCTTGGACTGTAAGCTCCTTGAGGGTAGGGACTAATGTGAATGTTGAATATGCACTCACCGACCACTTTATTAGGTATCCGTCTGGATCTCCTTTTGCCTTCAGAACTGCCTTAATTCTTGGTGGCATAGATTCAGCAAGGTGATGGAATGGAGTACAGTGAACTCATTGTCATGTTCAAGAAACCAGTTTGAGATTATTTGAGCTTTGTGACATGGTGCATTATCCTGTTGGAAGTAGCCATCAGAAGATGGGTACACTGTAGTCATAAAGGGATGGACATGGTCAGCAACAATATTTAGGTATGCCACGGCATTTAAGCAATGCTCAATTGGTACTAAGGGGCCCAAAGTGTGCCAAGGAAATATTCCCCACACCATTACACCACCAGCCTGAACCACTGATAGAAGGCAGGACTGATCCATGCTTTCATGTTGTTCACGCCAAATTCTCACACTACCATCTGAATGTCACAGCTGAAATTGAGCCTCATCAGACCAGGCAACATTTTTCCAATCTTCAATTTTCCAATTTTGGTGAGCCTTTATGAATTGTAGCCTCAGTTTTCGTTCTTAGCTGACAAGAGTGGCACCTGGTGTGCTCTTCTGCTGCTGTAGCCCATCTGCTTTAAGGTTCGATGTGTTGTGCATTCGGAGATGGTATTCTGCATACCTTGGTTATAATGAGTGGTTATTTGCAGTAATGGCTCGTGGGTTTTTGGGGGGCGGCAATCAACCACCACCACCACCCCTGGGCAGCCAGGGTCACGGCACTAATCCAGCACCCCCCAGCACTTAACGGCACCCCCATCCCACCCCCCAACCGCTCACCTGCTGTCTGCCTGGCACTTACCCCATCTTGGTGGCGAGTGACAGGCTGCGGGTCAGGCAGTGGGTGATGGGCGGCAAGCTGTGGCTCAAGCAGCGGCTCCTGTGTCCTCTCATAGAGATGCCCTGTGTCTCTTCTCTCCTCTTGCCAGGCGCCCAATAGCATCGCCTGTCCTTTCAGCCAATTGGGTGACAGGTCTCAGACCCGCTTCCCGATTGGCCGGGAGGAGGATCAGTGCGGCAAAAATGAATATTCATTCGCTATCGTCACACAACTGGGTGGGCTTCGGGCGCAGTGTCCACCCTTTTTTGAAGCCGATTAGAGCCCCTGGCTCTAATCACATGCTTCAAAAACACTCCCCCCCCATTGCATCTAGCGTTCCTGTATGTAGATCAGGGGGCCAGACGCATGGATGGGGGGCCGGCGTCCGTGCGCCCCTAAAGCACTGGCCACCAATGGTTATTTGAGTTTCTGTTGCCATTCTATGATCTGCAACCAATCTGACAATTCTTCTCTGACCTCTGACATTGACAAGGCGTTTTCGTCCACACAACTGACGCTCTTTGACTATTTTCTCTTTTTCAGACCATTCTCTGTAAACCTTAGAGATAGTTGTGCATGAAAACCCCAGTAGATCAGCAGTTTTTGAAATACTCAGACCAGCCAGTCTGGCATCAACAACCATGCCATGTTCAAAGTCACTTAAATCACTTTTCCTGACGCCAACATGGCAGCATACTAGTGATAGAGCTCCGCCTCTTGACCACTCCCTCAGGACCAGTGAATAGCATAAAAAAAGGCATGGTTAGCCGCCCCCCATTCTTCTTTTTTTCCTCATACCTCCACGCACCAGTGAAGTGTAAGCAGTTCTATGTCCCTACCTCTGCCTCTGTGCAGTAGCCGTCTGAATTCAAGCCTCTCCCAGTGCGAAGACCCAGTGCTCGGGCCGCTAAATTACAATAAAAAGCCTGGGTGCCCCTTCTGTGGGTCTTTATGGGCCCCTGCAGTGTTTAGGAATGAAATCTGCCATTATGTAAGTGTCTGTGGGCTGAGGCTTGGGCTACCTTGGTGAGTGGGCAGCCTGCAGATAATAGCTCCTCTTCATCAGAGGACGACCCGGAGCTGCTTGGTTTCAGTTTTTTTTTCCTTCATGGAACAGTGGATCCAGGTGGTCATGCAGGCCATTACATGGGTAAAAAGACAAAGTCATATTTACGCTTTCTTCAATAGGCAATTCCTTCGTTTATGGAAGAAATTTAATCAGATGGATGGCAAAGTCCAGAGAAAGTTTCTCCTTTGATTGTCTATGCTTTTTTTTTTTCCCCAACAACTTTATTGAGATTTTACAGCTTACATAGCATCATGTGACATTTCAGTGACAAAAGTTTACAATACAAAATATGTTCATAAGAGGCATTACATGAGAAGGCATCAATGCCTCAACTACAAATATGAGCATTTTAACCATCTAAGATGGTAATTTGTCCTGATGTCTAATACTGTATATCAAAGCTCTAGAAAGGGGTGGGAACTGAGTGGGGTGTTAAGGGGATATGAGCGGGAAGCAGGGTGGGGTATCTCAGTTCCCCCAAACCAGGCTAACTTCAGTGGTATTTATTAGTTAGTTCGCTGACACCTGTTCCCTGGTGGAAACGTTATGGGATGTGGGCTCAGGCTGTTCCGCCACCCCATCTGGGGACACACTGTGGCGGAAGCCCCAGCCCCACTCCACATTGGGTTTGCACTTAAATGTTGCCCAGAACAGGTGTTGCAGCCTGGTTTGAGGTACTATTAAGTTCTTCCTCAGCTTGCCAAGATGGGGTTTGAGAAAGTCTATACAGGTTTTATCCTTGTCAGAGACCGGATATAGCATCACTGAAATCCATTCCCACAGTAAATGCGACTGTAGCCTAGTAACGATGCGACCAACAGGGGTCTGCCGTCTGGCAGTTGCCCTTACCTGGGTGACTAGTGCTTTTTGGGTCCAGGAGATAGAGACAGTCATTGGAGAGGAAATCCATAAAGTTGATATCATTCGAACCCTAGCCAAGATGGATGTGTCTGTGAACTTTATTGCAAAAGCAGCAATAATCTCAACTAGGTGCCTGGCCATAGTGATGCTATACTCGGTCACGGCTAGGGAGGCCCTATGGTTGAGACCCTGGGAGGTGTCTTGTTTCCTAAAAATAAGATTGGTGTGAGTCACTTTATGGCAGAAGATCTCTGGTAGGAACCTGGAGACAGCCATATCATAAGTGACAGGAGGTAAGTCCGATCTGCTCCCATAAGACCGGAAGCAAAAGGAAAAGAAAATGTTTCTCCCGGCAGGTTCCGCTTCTCTAGGTTCAGGGAGCCTAGGGCCAGCTGTCAGGCCAGGGTTCCAGGTAGAGGATGTAAGGGAACTCAGGCAACCTTTCACAAGGCCCATAAGTGAAAATCCTCGGGTATATCATAAGTACCCACTAAGCCCTTTTTACGAGCGCATGCCCAGGCTCTTGAGGTAGGAGCCAGAGGGCGCGCTTTATGGGTTTCTGGACAGCATGTTGTACAGATCCTTGGAGGAAGGTATTAGGCACTCATGGTCACTTCAGGGATTCCTCACTACTCCTCCTCCTGACCATTTCTCTGCCAAATCCACCGCAAAAGCGGGTGGGCAGCTACAATACTTACAGACACTTTAGACTCAGGGAGTCATTGTCCCGGTCCTATTCACAGGAAAGATTGCAGGTTTTCTACCCAACTCTGTTTGTAGTTCGCAGGGGACAGAGGCTAGTGTCCAGTAGCAGATCGAAAGAGGTTAAACCTTTTTGGCCTTTTTAGAGATCTTTAAGATGGAGTCCATTAAAACAGTGCAAGCAGTCGGCTGGATGCTACTGCTGGATTGTCAGGATGCCTATCCTGACATCCCAAATTTCCTTTTCTTTCCAAAATAAGTAAGTTTGGTGATCAAATAGATGCATCTCCACTTTAACTGCTTACTTTTTGGCCTATAAATAATAAATATCTCTGAGAATGTTGGCAAGGGTCTCAGTGCTGTGTCAGCTTCACTCAGAGAACAGGGTCTCTGGGTTTGTCACTACCTGGACGTCATTCTTCTTTTATCCAGGGGACTGAAACAATTGCTGTCGCACCAAGAGGTCCTCATACATACCCTGCAGAGATATGGCTGGGTTATCAACTTAAAAAAAAAATAAATAGGGGAAAGAGAAGCTGACTTTCTCCAACCCAACAGTTAGTGTAGTTGGGGTGCTCTGCTAGTTCCTCTGTTTTGCTTACATCAGAGAAAGCAGTGACAGTCAGGAAGAGAATTCTGAGGACAGCTACCTTCACTTGTTTGATGGCTTCTCAGTGCCTCAGTCTTCTGGGCTCAATGTCTTCATGCATACTGATGATTCCATGGGCGCTTGCGCAAGTTTCAACTAGGATTCTTAGTGCAAGGGAGGAAACAGGATCGAGCACAGTTGAGAACAAAGTCACTCAGTATGAGTAGCGGTCCACGGTGATCGAAAGACCTTGAGGAAGTATCGGTCCTTTTGAACCATTACACTGGATCATTGTTATGAATCATGTCGGCAAGACAGCCTGGGAGGCACACTGTGAGGGACTGTCGGTCAAAGAAAATGGACATTTCTAGACAAGGAGGGTAGTCTCGAATGTGCTGGAAGTTCAAACAGCCTTTTAGCACTTTGGCCTTGCTACACAGAATCAAGGGAAGACCAGTCTCCTTACAGTTGAGCAACATGGCAGCAGTTGCTTATATTCAGCTCCAGGGAGGCACTCTCCCTATCAGCAGTATGCTATTGAGAGAGGTGAGACCCATAACGTCTGGGACGGAAGATCACTAGCAAGTTCAGGAAGCAGTTTACCTCCCAGCAGACTTTTGAACACATAGGCAGACCGACTATCATGCAAGCTTCCCAGAGCACAAAGAGTGGGTCTACGTCCCAGGTCTTCTCTGAGATGGTCCATAGGTGGTGCCTACCACAAACAGACCTCTTCACTACCCATAGCAATAACAAATGTTGGGTATGTCTGGCCTTATTTCCGCACCCCAAGGTGCAGGGGGCATACGCTCTGGTCTCTCCTTGGGGCTGCAATCTAGCCTATATATTTTCCCTCCAACATCTCTCGTAATGAGATTCCTCTAGAGTCTGTCAAGGGAGTACATGGTTGTCATAGCCAATTCTCCATATTGGCCATGAAGCCCTCAGTTTTCCTTGGCCATTCACTTCAGAATACAGAAGACATTTCCCCTATGGACATATGCAGACCGGGACTGCAAGCAGGGAGCTAATAGGGGAGGCGGGGGAAACTCCGGTTGCTCCAGAGCAATCTCTACTTTGAGTGCTAGAAGGCACTCTACTTACAACATCTATGCCTAAATCTGGAGCAAGTTTGGGTTATCTCAGTAGGGTTGATCCTACTGCCCCCAGCTGTTCTATACTACCTCTAGGCTGGGTTGGACATGACTTGCCTATCCTCACTGAGCTGGCAAGTGTCAGCTATATTGGCAATAACAAATTTAAATGGGCTAAGAATCCTTCAGTGAGCACGACTTTTGAAGGCAGTCGTAAGGATTCAGTCACAAATGGAAAGAGTCTTTCCCAGAGGGATCGATTGGTGTTGCTGGATCTCCTGCCCACTTCAACAGAGCAGTGTTTGGTTCGGGCCATTACCTACAAGACAGTATCTATTGCAAAAACTTTAAGCAGAAGTTTGTCTGAGATTCAAGCTCTTGGAGCTTCAAAAAAAAAAGTTTCAATACAAAAAGAGTAGAGTGCTGTCTTGTAGGTCATCTTGTATCAAAGGTAGCAATAGCCCCCTATTAACAGACATCTTGGGTTTGCCTAAATTTCCAGAACATCACACAGGAAAATCACATGACCTGGACGTTTTCAGAAAGAAGCACCTGTCCACAATTGCTCCTTTCAGATCATCTAATAAGCCTTTTGTTATTCCAGCTGGGAATCATCAAGGAAAATAGGTTACTGCCTGGACTCTAGCAGGCTTTGTGGTGCATATAGGGCGAGGGAGCGTGAGCCTCCGTCAGCAGCGGTGCACTCTACCAGAGTGATTGCAGTCTCATAGGCAGCCCATTTGGGTGCATCTATAGTATCCATCTGTAGAAGTATCATGGTCATCCCAGCATACCTACTCAAACTTTAAGGAGTAGACAAAGGTGCCTTGTCATCAGAGGACATTGTAGGAAGGACTATTCAGTCCACTGTCCCATCCTAATTAGAATATTGGTTTGGCAAGTAGAACCCATCCTGTCAGCTAGTTATTTATCACTAGTATGCTGTCAGGAAAACGGAAAGTTGTATTAAATACTTACTGTAATTTTCCTTTCCTGGCACAAAATCATGGCAGCATACGGGCCCACCCTGTGCTTTCCGGTATGTAGCTTGTTACAAAGAAGGGGGGGGCGACTAACTATGCCTTTTTTATGCTATTGACTGATCCTGAGGGAGTGGTCAAGAGGCGGAGCTCTATCACTAGTATGCTGCCATGGTTTGGCGTCAAGAAAGGAAAATTATGGTAAGTATTTGATACAATTTTCCGTTTTCTTCCCCATTCTGATGCTCGCTTTGAACTTCAGCAAGTCGTCTTTACCACATCTAGATGCCTAAATGCAATGAGTTGCTGCCATGTGATTGGCTGATTAGCAATCTGTGTTACCAAGCAATTGAACAAGTGTACCTAATAGTAATACTAATAGTGGCTGGTGAGTGTATTTATGTGAAGTGCTGCGTAAATTGACAGCGCTATATATAAGTACCTGTAATAAATAAATACTTTCTCACAAAGCAGAATGATGACCATTTGAAAAAACAGTGAGGAAAGCAATACCCACCACTAGTCCATCCATAGTGTATAGCTTGTAATTGTGCTACGTTGCTGGTAAAAAATTGACAATGCTAAAATCATGTAAAGATCAATCATATTTAGTTGCCTCTATGTCAGAGAACGATCCAGCAGCAAAGGTTTTCTCCATTGGCACTTAGGAATGCGCCAATACGCATGCGCAGAAGAACAAGAACGGACGGAAGGCTCCGAACGTTAGTGCGCACGCGCGCATGCTTGTTCATACGCAATGCGGCAGATGTTGGCGCCCAATGCCCTATTTAAACCCGTGCAGAAGAGCCATGAGTTGCTGGATTATCTTCAGCTTCCTGCTGTAACTTGTGTTCCTGACTGATCTATCCACGGTTACTGACCCAGCTTGCTCTGACCTCCCTGATCCTGATTCCTGGCTTGACCCCTGGCTTGTCTCACTACTCCGCATTCCGATTCCTGATCTGTTTGACCCTCGGCCTGGCTTTGGACTCCGCTTCTGGCAATCCTTGAACTGACTGAACTCTACTTGATATCCTGTGCATGACCTCCGGCTTGACCTTTGATCCTGATTCCGGTCCTCACGCTCCGGCTTCGTGTGTTCCAGTGCTTCCAGGGGACTCCTGGTTCCAGTAGAGCCATCTGGGAGACTACGCACCCGGCCTGCGCTACCGGTGACCCCTGCTTCTCCGGGCATAGCACTCCCTGTTCCAACTCCAGGGGGTGCTCTGCACCTAGCTGCAAGGGGAGCCCTGTCCACAACTTGGCCTCCAACCAGGTAACTGACACTGTAGCAACCAATCTTAATTTAATTTTGCACTAGATATTTTTCTTAACAATAAGTGAGGTTTCTGGCTGGTTAAAGTGACACTAAACAATATCCTTAATCTCCCCAAATAATCCATACACATCCACTACATGTAATCAATTTTCTTCCATGAGTACCCAAACCTCTACTTCCCCCTTCTTTCCCTTTGGAAGGAGCATTACTCTATACACACTACAAATCCCATAGTCAATAGTCCCTAGCCTACATCAGGAGTGAGCAAGAGAGGATGGCTGCATTCCAACATATAGTGGGACCATGGAGATCAAACGTAACAACTCTATAACAGGAGGTTAGATTACAGGAGAAAAAAAGGTGCATTTAGAAGTTTGAAGGAGGCTGAGAGCAATAGAAGGTATAGAGCAAACAAAGATGGGGTTCCCATTGGGACTCTATCGGTGCCAGCAGACAAAGAACTAATCACCAATAGTTAAAACATCAATTTTATTATTTATCATGTTAAAAATAATTTATATGCCTAAAAGACTGGTCCAGGTACAATTTCATTGGCTCGTTTGCATACAGGTAGGTGGTTTGCAATGTAGTACATTCTTCCAACGTGTTTCGCCATCACAATGGCTTCCTCAGGGGATTCAGTAGCCACTGTATTAACTTCATAAAGAAAAAAGAATAAGTAAGAATAACATAGATACAAAGTAACATAATACAAGCAAAAAGAACACATTCATACTTGATACAGTTCATTTTACAGCAATAGAAGGTACTTTATTGAGTTAAGAATACATACTTGAATAGAATTATATTTTTTTATTACAGAGTTTAGTGTCACTTTACTAATAATAAAACAAGTCCTACGACAGTTAGTTATCAATTCAAAGTGCACACATTTTGTATAAAATACATTTTAAAGTTATTGTTAAATTTTATTGGTATGGGTGTAATTTGTCTGCATAAAAGAATAATAAGAGATTGGTTGGTTCTGATGTCAAAGGATATTAGAAACATGCAGAGCAATATGACGTTTAATTGGTTATAGTGAGAGAAGAAGACAAAATAGCCATAGCTATGGGTTCCAGGGGAAAAGTAAATTTACTGCGGCCCATGAATCTGTGGTTTAGGAGTCCAAAGTGATGATGGGTTGATGGTCCAGCAGGTGGAGCTGGTTAATCTGTGAGCCAAGGTAGATTTGTACCTGGGAATGCAGCTCTTCAGACAGGTTCTACAACCATTGTTGCCAAATTGATTGATGTGTTTCCTGGTTAGTGCTAGGAGATCCAAGCACTTTTGTCGTCAGTGTAAGCAACGATGTCCATTCCTTCTCAGCACCTGGACACAGTCACTACAAGGCTCAAGAAACAAAGTGTAACTTTATCTCGTCTGTGCTTATTTCCGGCGGCTGTATAATACACTGCCTGTGTGAATATAAGTGAAACAATATCAAACATTATATGAGTTAACAATTCGTCAACTGTATATTGATTTGTTAATGGCTTAAAAATGTGCAATAAAACAGATGCAGATATATTTCTACTTCTTATACAGTCATGGCCGAAATTGTTGGCACCCCAGAAATTTTTACAGAAAATCAAGTATTTCTCACAGAAAAGTATTGCAGTAACACATGTTTTGCTATACACGTGTTTACTCCCTTTGTGTGTATTGGAACAAAACCAAAAAATGGAGGAAAAAAAGCAAATTGGACATAATGTCACACAAAACTCCAAAAATGGCATGGACAAAATTATTGGCACCCTTTCAAAATTGTGGATAAATACGATTGTTTCAAACATGTGATGCTCCTTTAAAGTGGTTGTATACTCTCCTATCGTTTTCAGCTAAGGAAGCTGACATCTTAGCCTCTGTTTAATCTGCAACTGCCATGATGCTGCACATGTGATCCATTATGACACCACCCATTGGATGGTTTGCTAGTTTGGTTGAGAGCACAATCAAGGAGGCAGCTAGCATTTCCGGTATGCCGGGAATATTAACTCTTTTTTGACACACTTTTGACACATCAAATCGATGGGTAGACAACCACTTTAAACTCACCTGGGGCAAGTAACAGGTGT